>PISX010000869.1:0-37334 GCA_004024625.1 Mellivora capensis
TTTTTTTTTTTTTTTTTTTTTTTTTTTTAATTTATTTATTTGTCAGAGAGGGAGGGAGAGAGAGAGAGCGAGCACAGGCAGACAGAGTGGCAGAGGGAGAAGTAGGCTCCCTGCCAAGCAAGGAGCCCGATGTGGGACTCGATCCCAGGGCGCTGGGATCATGACCTGAGCTGAAGGCAGCCGCTTAACCAGCTGAGCCACCCAGGCGTCCCAGATTTCATTTCTTTTGATGGCTGCATAGTATTCCATTGTGTATATATACCACATCTTCTTTATCAATTCATCTGTTGATGGACATCTAGGTTCTTTCCATAGTTTGGCTATTGTAGACATTGCTGCTGTAAACATTCGGGTGCACATGCCCCTTCAGATCACTACGTTTGTATCTTTAGGGTAAATACCCAGTACTGCAATTGCTGGGTCATAGGGTAGTTCTATTTTCAACTCTTTGAGGAACCTCCATGCTGTTTTCCAGAGCGGTTGCACCAGCTTGCATTCCCACCAACAGTGCAGGAGGGTTCCCCTTTCTCCGCATCCTCGCCAGCATCTGTCATTTCCTGACTTGTTAATTTTAGCCATTCTGACTGGTGTGAGGTGATATCTCATTGTGGTTTTGATTTGTATTTCCCTGATGCTGTCACTTGCCACATTTTATAGATGTAGGAAATGAAGTTCAGCAATTGGGAGTGACCAATAAGGAAGGACCCAAGTAGTCTTAGGTTCTGCCTGAGCCTGCCATTCAGGCAGCTAATACCATGTGCAAAGTGCGGGAGAGGACAAAGATAAAGAATGGGAGAATCTATCAAGCCCCAAATGGATAGCTATCCACATGGGCATTATGTACTTAACAACCCATCATTTTAAACCTTTTCAAATGCTTTTTGAGATTCTGTTCTCTACTTCCAGCGTCCTACATTCCTGCTTTGGGAATTTGGTTGGGGTTTTTTTGGGGGGAGCAGGGGAGGAAAGAGGATTGTTTTGTTTTTGAGAGTCCTTTTAGAATGTCAAATGCAGGAGAATGGTTTAAATGGAATAAGGGAACTTGAGGTCCAATTACAGTGAGAACCTTAGAAATTCGTAGAATTCAAAACTTTGCAAATAAGGGCAGGTATTTAGATAACTAGGCCTGTTTTGAGATAGGACATTTAGCTTATATGAGTTGTAGATTGTCTTTATCACCTACGTTCTTTCTTCCCCTTCCTCAACAAAAAAAAAAGTATTTCTGTATGGTCAGTATTTAAATAACTGGGTTCCATACCATATGGAATATACCAAATAACTGGGCATTTTGTAGGGGTCACAAATACCCCAGATTACTGATTTAAATAAAACTTTGGTCAAATCTTGTTTTTTCAGTAGGCACACTAGAGAACAGCCATGGTTAGGCTCCCACTGGAACCTGGGATGGGACCACATACAGACAAATGTACACTTGCTTGGTAAAGGTAACATCTTGAACTCTTGTTAGACCTCTGAAGTAGTCACACAAATGGGATTGCCCTTCCCTTCCATGGGTTGCTGGTTACCTTAAAACCCCAGTCCTTAGGTCTAGTCATCTACCGGGGCTCAACCTGAGTGCTTAGTTGTAGGTTCCATTTCTCACTTGAGCACCCTGGAGATTTTGGACCTGAAATTTACTTTCTGAAATGGAATAGGTTTGTGAAGTTCATTGCTTCTTGGATCCGAAGGCCTTTGTCTCTTCTAGAGATTAAAATGCTTTATTCTTTTTTTCATCTCCAGTTTTTATGAATGGCTTTAAAAACGTTGGGTTCCCTGCTTCTGTTCTTGTCACCTATAATCGGGTGGTTCTCCATACAGCCAGAAGGATCTGGTTTCCCACGTGGATCACACCATGTCACTCTTTGCCTTCAGCCCTTCCTTTAAACTTACAGTAAACCCATGTTGGCATCGTGGTCCACGAGGCCCTGCATGAACTGGCTGCAGCCTTCCTCTCTGGCTTCATTTCCTGCCTCACTTCCTCCCCCCTCAGCCATGCTCACCTCTTTCTGTTCATTGGCTTTCTGGGCTTATCTGGCCCCAAGAGCTTGCTTTTGCCGACCCTCGGGGCCACAGTGCTCTCCCTGCAGATCTTCACAGGGCTGGCTCCTTCCTTTCATCACAGTCCCAGCTTGCCTGTCACCTCCTCAAATGCTTTCTCCACTGTCCTACGTACCCTATCTCACCCTTCCTCACCCCTCTATCCCTATCATTGTCACATTTCTTCAAGCCCTGTGAGCTGCTCTTACTAGTTTACATTTTCCTTTCCCACCTACTTGGAAACATCCTTAGAGAGAATCTGTTGGTGTCTGTTTCCCACACACCTGGCACAGTGCCTGGCACTGAGTGGCATTTGGCAAATCATTGGCAAAAAATGGATGAATGACAGAACGTGGAGCTGCCATTAGGAGGTAACCTGTTTTCCTTTTGCAGTGTTGATGGGAACCATTTTCAGCATCCTGCTAGTGACCATGATCCTTATGGCATTTTGTGTCTACAAGCCCATTCGCCGTCGGTGACAGCCGAGCGACCAAGTTCTTCCACAAGTATTGGGGGAAAGTATAAATTGTGTTGCACATGGGTCATTGGAGAAGTTGGAATTAGAACTTCACCACTTGGAAATGACCTTCAGTCTGGACAGTTGGTAAATGTGAAATGATTTAGAAAAAACATCCATCTGGCAGTTATTTTTTTCCTAACACTGTAATGTAAATAACTGACTCTGCTTCTCGATGTTTCTTTGTATATCTGGCTGCACTTAACACTTGTTACAAGAAGGACCTGAAGCTACAAGTTTCAGTATAAAGATGGGAAAACAGTTAACTATGTTAGTGGTGGGAAAACCACACTGGAAAGGACTCATCCCGAATATTGGAAAATACTCATGACAGGAAGACTTGACATGTAGACATAACGTACTTGAGAACCATTTGGTCACAGTGGGGTTAAGAATCACGTGTGTTTTTAGTTAGATTGAGTTGGCCTGGAATGCCCTGGTTGCAAAGCAGTGTCAGCTGTGGGCAACTTGGGCCATCAGTCCTCGTGCCACATCTGGGTGTGCACCCAGATGCCCCTGCTGAAGTCAGGGCCGCATTAGCTAGGCCTGTGACCATGAGCACCCTGGGGCTGGAAGGCTCTGAATTGGGCTGATTACTGGTTGGCCCATCTGAAAAAGCGCTCCATCCTGCTTAAACACATCGAGCTCCCTGGGACTGCACTCAAGCCTTTCAGCCCCTGGCCTAAAGCTTGTGGCAGCTTTTCAGATTTGGAATCTAAAAGAAACTCAGCAGGAGCTCTTTTTAGCTGTGGGTTGGGAGGTCCTCAACCCACAGAAGTGTGTGTTAATGGTAGGAGTCCGAGAGGCGAGAGGCGGGTGTGTGTGTGTTTACAGATTTCATCTCAACCTTGAAAATGCTGCTGTTCTGCACTGTTGAAATGGATTGTTTTTTCCTGTTGAAATGATACTTTCATACTTACAAGGTGGTTAACAGTATTTATTTTAAAGGTGCTAGGCTTAATTTTCTTTGTTATTGAACTGAAATGCTTGTCTTGTATTCCAGTCACCTCACTGATGTGTGTTGTTTGTTTGTTTTTTTAACAACCCGCACTGAATGTGAAATAACTAATGTAGGATACTGTGACTGTCAGACTTCAGGATTTTGTGTGTAACCCTAACATTGAGCCACTGAAATGTTCACTGTTTTGTGGTCTTGAGCAAAGTGTCAATTAAAATTAAAGTAAAATCTTACATGCTTTTTGACTCCTAGTGATTTATTTTCTAAGCATCTAAAATGCGGGTGTGTGTTTGCATCTGCTCTAGTCAGGGAAGCGCCGTGAAGTTGCATTTTAAAATTTATATATGTGAAGTAAGACAGTTGCCCCAAGGCAAGGTATTATTTCGGGAGACTGAGCCATAAGTAATCTCTCAGGCCAGGCTAGGGGTCTGAAGACCTGGATTTGTGTCCCCGCTTCTTCAGAGCCTCGGTTTTTCACCTGCAAAGGGGTGCTGTACACACCTTATCTTTCTTAATTATGGTGAAGATCAAACACTGTGAAACCAGTGGCGACAAGGGTGGGGTCACCACCTTTGGCCTGTCCCATAAAAAAAACAGGGTTACTGACGGACTGCAGGGAGGAGAGGTGGGATTCTGAGAGGCTGGCACTGACAGCTAAGTCCCAGAAGGGCACATCCCTACCTCATCTGGAATGCCATATTTTGATACACTGCCTAAAAATTTACTGGCATTTTTAGGACTTGAGAGGGAAACAGTAAAAACTTGGTAGGCCCATAAACCAACCTTGTAACCTGCCGTTTACCCAGTGATAACTAGGCAGCTTACAATAGAATCACGTCCCAGTTTCCAGAAACAACCTTGCAATAGTTATTCCATATACAAATCCCAAGACCCAGCCTGTGTCGTTCATTCCAACAGATTCTCATCTGTTCAGCATGAGATTTCAATCTAAAGTCAGACACAGAGTAATCTTTGTAGAAAGAGGCTTATTACAGAGATGAGTAAGGATACAAACCTCAATTCTGGGAGAGAGGCAGAACTCTACTGAAAACTTTTATGCACCAGGACTGACCACTAATACTTTTCAAGTAGCATTATTTCCTTTACCTGTGTCTCTGGGAATACAAGGTGGGGGGGAGGCAGCCGAAGCCTCCTAAACCGAACTGTGCCCAGAATATCCACTGTGTACCCAAATGAACGTATTCACTTCATTTATACCAACCATAAAAATGGCTTATCTTAGTATTAATCTTAACTTTGTTTAAATTTGAGATGAATAAATCTGTGAGTGCTGCTTGGGATTTGGGGGCTCTGGAAGTCTTACTAATAATACATTTTTTTCAGCTGGACCGCAATCTGAAATCCACACTTTTCCAGATGTGGGCGTAGTTTGGACTTTGAACCCCAGCACTTACCTGCACTGCAGATAGTCCTGGGAAGCAGCTGTCGCGCAACTTGCCTTCCTTGAGGCCTTCGGCATTCAGCAGGAAACCCCTGATTACAGTAAGTCTGGCTGTCTCTTCCCTGTCATTATTTAGAGCGGACCTCACTTCCTTGAGAGGCCAACACCATGTTATGTATGGTGTGTTCAGCTTGCTCATGGAACAGAGTATCTAAAGTGCTTTGGCTCCGTTTCCTGCTGGTACTGCACCACCTAAGCTTTAATGAACCTAAAGGTGAAGAAACTGTTACTGTTTTTTAATTCGGTAATCCACAGTTATTGCCTAAGCTATTGCCTCTTGGCCTAAGGCAGATGAGTTTTCTTCACAGTGCCCCACTGGCTCAGTATTGTCTACTTTCCCCCAAAGCAGAGCAGCTCCTTCACATCTTCCTGGAAATACCAAGGCCGCATTTCTGGAGCCCAGATGTTTTTCTGCTGGTCACTGCCTCCGTTTGTGTTTTTATGTGTTTTTTCATATTTTTTTTTATTTGAGAGAAAGAGTGCAAGCAGGGCAGGGAGGAGGGAAGGGCAGAGGGAGAAGCAGACTCCCCACTGAGCAGGGAGCCCGATGTACGGACTCTATCCCAAGCCCCAGAGATCATGACCTGGACTGAAGGTTTAACCGACTGAGCCACCCAGGCCACCCCCCCCTTCCCCCTCCCCGTTTTTTGTTTTCATACCAAAGTAATTGGGTGTAGGATAGATCTGGAAGCCCTAATTATCACCTGAACTTCTAAGAGCAGCCTCACAGAGCACTTCAGCCTCAGAGGGGAGAGCATCTTCAGTCCCATGAGCGATCGGACGTTGGCGCGGCTTCCCGGACTCCAGAGGAGCCAGGCCACCTCCAGCAGGACCACTGCAGTCTCTCCCAGCAGCCCCCGTGCTGGTGGGCTTTTCAGTTTCTATGTGAAATGAGCAGCGTGGGGCAGGTGGACTATATGACCCCGGTGGGGAAGCTGAGAGGAGCAGGTCACCTTGGTAATGGACGCCAGGTGGCACGACGCATTCTTATTCTTCTGTTGGAGTCACATACGTGGAGTCACATACGTAACGGAGAGTGGGGACATTCAGCGACTAGAGAAACCCCGTGAAAAGGAACAAAGACTCAAAGGCTGGCTAGGATACTGTCCGAGCACCCTCTCGGGAAGCAGTCTTTATTTGCATTTTGAGAGTGAACACATAGATGAGAAATGCTGCAACAGATGGACAGAACGCTCAGTCCCTTTTTAACCGACTTCCCGGGGAGTCCCCTTCCTCCGGAAGCAGGACAGTGGAATGCAAACACAGAAATCATGGCTGATTCACCTCAGGGAGTAAACGCTGCGGCCTGACGCATTCCCGAGAAGTGTCTTCACTCAGGGAGAACACGGAGTAAACAGAATATGCCAAGCTGTGTGTTGGAAACAAACATGACGCCGCGGTATACTGGCCGTGTGTGCAACAGAAGGAGTTCTGGTGGGACCGTGACTAAAAAGGCAGGTGGTTATGTGGAATCCAGAGCACAATCCTCTGTGACTAAGAACATTTTACTGGCAGCACTAACTGGAGGATACGGACGCTAACTGCAACGTAGTTTCCGTCTCTTCCCATCCTGAAAGCAGCACAGCAGACAGGAAAGAGAGGGAGCTGAGGAGGCCACTGTTACCAGGTCATGTCAGTGCAGCCTGTGGGGACGACCGGACGGGCCAGAGTGAGGGCGCCCTCGGCTCTCCTCCCCGGGGTTCCTCTGTGTGGTGTGCAGTGCTTATTTACAGACGGGTCAGATAAAATCGTTAAACTACTAAAGGTATCCCAAAAAGGCCTGAGAAAATCTGGTTAAAATGTATAACCTTGTATTGCTACTGATGGGAGTTGTTTTTATATCTTTTAAAAATAATAAAAAGATTCTGTTAAAAAATATATTTATCCAGAAAGATGTTGATTTGAACTCTAAAAAGCAATGCAGAATCCTCATTTTCCCTTTTGAATACAGAGCTTAATATTAAGTTCCGCTTGGAGCTCCCTTTCTAACTACAAGGCCACCCCTTCTTCTCTAGTGAGCCTAGGCCTGTAGTGGGGTCTCCCTTGGCCTCTCCGTGGCAATCTGTCACTAGGGAAGGTGCGGAACACACCTAGTTTGGTTCTGTGCTGTCTGATGTTTTGGCCAGCCTGCCACCTCCGAGAACAAGCCTCAGGCTCTCCTAGCTGCTCCTTCGGGGCCAGGATTAGCTGCCTTGGATTTAGCCTGGAGGCTCCTGCTCTCAAAGGAAGTGCCTTTATAAATTCAAATCAGACCCCTCAGTGTGGAGTGAGGTGGTTTGAAACTATTGGTAATTGTTAAGGCTAAGGCAACATCCGTGGTCATTTGTATATCCTAATGTGATGCAAATAGTTACGCCTAATCTAAAACATACCCTGTACGTCTCCTCTCTGACTCTAGCAGGGGTGGGAGGGATGGCGTGAGGTGGAGACGGAGAAGGAGCAGTGAGTGTGTCCTAGAAACCCGGTATAAAGGTAAAAACAAAAGAATAGATCGGCACAGATAATCCATTTCTTTGGTGAACTGTAAAGAAGTGTCTCATAAATTCTCATAAACCACGCTCTAAAAAGGCTGCTGCTCTCATATATAAAAGCACCCTGACTCTGCAATAACTTGTTTTGTTATCACTCCTTGATACAAATTAATCTACAAACTTGCGGGGATTGGGGTTTTTGTCTAAAGCTGGTAGTAAAAACGTGACCTGCAAGCCAATACATCTAATGGAAAGTGACGATGCTCTCCTCCCCTTAGCCCGGAGATGGGGCCTGCTGGTCCCCAGCCCCTCCCTGGGGGAGTGTCATGGATGGGCCTGGGAGTCCCCAGTCCAGCGCCTCTGCAGAAGGAAAGGGCAGCTGCTATCGGCTGCATGCATTTGAGGCGCAGTCCCTCGGCCCCCGGGCACTAGTGACGCAGCATGCGGCCCAGAACCTCTGCTCCTCTTTCCGCCGGTGAGCGGAAAGGTCTACTTCTCAGTGAGAGACCGCTGTAAGACCTGCTGGAGTTCCTCCTCCTCCTCCCGGAGCCGGAGCTCCCGCTCCTCCAGCTCTTTGGCAGAGAGCTCCATGGCCAGCTGCAGGTCACTATCAAAACGGCTTGTCTCGCTCGAAGCCCCAGGGCGCAGGCCTTCTGAGCTGCTGAGGAGGCTCTCCTGGATGGCCCTGGGTGGGGGGAAAGAGGCGGAAAAAGGAAACCAATTACCAGTATCATCAGGGCAGCGGGCAGCACCTACATTTAACTGCCTCCCGAGAACTCACCATACCAGGCACTTCATATGCGCCCCACAGACACGGTGCCATTCAGTCCCCTGTACGTCTGGAGGCGGGGTGCTGTGTACAGGTGAGCAACTGGGGCTCAGAGAGGTGAGCCAACCCGCCCAGGATCACCCAGCTGCTAAGGGATGGGGTCAGGAACTGACTTTGGATCTATTTTAAAGCAAAACCTAAGTTTTCTTTCAGTGGGCTTTCATATACGCCTAGAGTACATGAAAATACTCCATAAAATAAATCTTCCCAGTCTTTAACCTCTCCTTTAAAAAGATAATCTACTCATCCCCGTATCTGTTCCCCAAAGCCTCCTCATTCTTTTTTTTTTTTTTTTAAAGATTTTATTTATTTATTTGTCAGAGAGAGAGCGAGAGAGCGAGCACAGGCAGACAGAGGCAGAGGGAGAAGCAGGCTCCCGCCAAGCAAGGAGCCCGATGTGGGACTCGATCCCAGGACGCTGGGATCATGACCTGAGCCGAAGGCAGCCGCTTAACCAACTGAGCCACCCAGGCGTCCCGCCTCCTCATTCTTAAAACTATCTACTTCCCGCTGACGGCATCTAGACCCTGTGAGCATATACCCCTTGCAGAAGATCAGACCCCTCAAAAAGCATTTACTGGGAGCCTTTCTGCCAAAAGCACTGGCCTGTGGCTAGTAGATCCAACTGGATCAACACTAAGTCCTGGGTCGGCCTCAGTTTAATTTAAGAGTCACGCCAGTCACCTCTCATATTGGGCATCGTAGGCATGTGTCTGGCCGATCCCTCCATTCGAAGCTGGTCCTGAAAGTTCCTGCGAAAAACAAACATGATGGACGTGAATACCTCCTAGAAGGAGGCATCATACTGATAAAGCAATGAAAGCAGCAAGAACAAAATTTTAAATGTTTCCATGTCCGTTACTGATAACACCACATGAAAAATGAACAGGGACTTGGGTGATCTCAAAAATGACACCTAAATGTCAGGTGGGATGTAGTACACTACCCTGCTTAACGGCCAGAGCCTCTCACGCTTGACACAGAATCTATCAAAAACAACCTTGGGCAAAGTTTAAATGAACAAGGCAGGTCATTCTTGTAAAGCAAGGTGACAATACATAACTCAACATTTGTCATCTTTGACTTTGGCCATCCCCCCTTTGCAAAATTTACGGTCAACAAGGTTTATGCAGATACTGGGCGAGGGCGTAGCAATGAGCTCACTGGCAGAAGGGGAAGTCGCACTGGAGGGACAGTGAGGTCCAGGGGCTGGGCTTCTCCCAGGAGGCCTCCCAAAGGGAATATGCTGGCTCTGGGTGTGGCCCTTGGCCCAGCAGCTTCAGAAAACCGAATGGTTCCAAGAACCCACCGATGGGGAATGAAGGAGGGGAAGGGCGTACACTGCCCAACCTTGGAGTCTCAAGAATAAAACCATAATGCCAAAAACCTGAGCTTGGACGCTGGAGTGTGGGTACCACTCTCAAACCTTGGGGGGCCTGTGAGTTCAAGGGCTGGGCCTGCTTCACCAAAGAATCCTCGCTCTGCAAACACGTGCCAAATGAGCGATGGAAGGAAACAAGGAACCAAGGAACAAACAGCAGGAGCCCAGGACACCAAAAGGTGGGGGACGCAGAAAGAGAGTCCACCGCAGCAGAATCAGAAAAGCACGAGAGGGCAGGTTGGAAGGACTTGACATTGGGGGAGGAGAAGCTCAAGGTCTGCACTGTCCCAGGCAGGTGAGACCTGGAGGAAAAACCACCTGAGGAGACCAAGGGCACCTGTTCTTACTCTGGTCTGCCCCACCCTTAGCTCTACCCTTAGCTAGCCTCCCAGACAGTTTGGGATTATACCCTTTGCAACAGAGTAAAACATAGGAGTAAAAAGCGAACTTAACAAAGACTCAACCACCGTTTTCATCACACACTGAGCGACCACAACACAATGACTGGTCTTCCCTCGGGAGGAAGCTAGGATTTGAATCCACATGCCTTCTTACAAGACGACCAACACGTGGACGATATTCCAGAAAAAAACAGGATGGGGGAAGCTAGCATGAACCTACGGGTTTCAGTACTAGCATATCAGACAGCATGCTCTGAAAACTACGTGATTGTGGGCTGCGTGAGTGAACCGGAGGAGAAGGAAAGTCTGTCGGGAGACATCCCGTGAATGATGCTGACTTGGGCTGTGCACATGGTGTCACAGAAGCAGCTTTTGGGAAAGACCAGGTGCAGAAAATAGGACCTCCGTGTACACCGAGAATATGCCCAGCTTGTGATGTCCAGTGAGTCTCACAAGTCAGCTACAGCTTGAACCCTCCCGTGCCCTGCCATTTGTTCCGCTAAATGCACCTGGCTCCTGCTGGACTCTAGTAAACTCTGCTGGATGGCAAACTGCATTAGCTCATAATCTTCGTCTTGTAAATGCACATTTCTGCCATTGTCTTGAACGTGGTAAGAGTCCGGAATCTCAAATACAGACTGATCCACCTCAAAGTTTGTGACGTGGGAAGCTGTAACACAAAGGGTAAGAGTCTGGTGCCTGAATCAGCAAAATAAATTTCCACTTCAAACTTAAAATTTTAAATGTATAAAAATTTGTTCAGTTAAAAAACAAAAGGATTAAAATGATTAAGATCTAGGTTTGCTACTATGTGAGAGAGATTTTGAGCAACAATAACCTTGACAGAAAAGTACCAAAATATGGCCTTTTTCTTCTGGTCTTTTTCTTTTTTTTAAGTAATAAAATTAACTCATGGTCATGAAAAAATAAAGATCTCTGTCTCCCTACACCCTTTCTCTTATTTCCAAAGTCCTGAGGTAACCAGTGTTCCCTTGCATGTCTTTTGAGGAATGCAGTGTGTGTATGTGTGTGAATATACAGTCACACCAAGGACTCTTTGTAGTTCTCCTTTTTTTACTATGAAATACAGTAAACACATAAAACAAAGATGTCTGGAAACTAAAATAAAAATTATAATAAAACGGGGCACCTGGGTGGCTCAGTCGGTTGGGCATCCAACTCTTGGTTTTGGCTCAGGTAATGATTTTGGGGTCATGGGACTGAGTCCCACACCAAGCCCTGAGTCTGGCTCTGCATTCACCGTGGAGTCTGCTTGAGATTCTTCCCACCCCATACCACCCCCCGACCAGCTTACACATGCTCTCTGTCCCTCTCTCTCAAAAAATAATAAATGCCTGTGTATCCTTCAACTACTCCAAGACACAGAACACCATTTTACCCCAGTAAAACAGACAAAACAACTAAAAAAAAAAATCGGTTTTGTTTCTATATACTACCAACGAGTAACTGGAAAGTAAGTAAATAATCCACTTACAGTAGCCTCCAAAAGATAATCTAGATAGATGGCAAGGGAGCCTGAAGAAATTTTGTGGGGTAACAGAAATGCTCTACGTCTTGACTGTGGTGGTTCTGCGGGTACACACATTTGTCCAAAAGCACTGAACTGTCACACTTAAAGCGGGAGCGTCTTGTTGTATATACAGTACACCTCAATAGAGCTGGTTTTTTAAACTATGCTTTTTTTTTAAATTTGACACAGAGAGAGAAATCACAAGCAGGCAGAGAGGCAGGCAGAGGGAGAAGGGGAAGCAGGCTCCCTGCTGAGCAGAGAGCCCGATGCGGGGCTCGATCCCAGGACCCTGGGATCATGACCTGAGCTGAAGGCAGAGGCTTAACCCACTGAGCCACCCAGGCGCCCCGCTTTTTTTTTTTAATACAAGTGGGGTCATATTCTATAAGTTTTTACACTGACTCTCAAAGAAATCTAACATTTTCTTTCATTCAGTGCAGAGATCTATTTCCTATGATACTCCAGTGTCAAACTGAATAATCAGTAATTAGCTGGATGGGTGCTTTTTTTTTTAACCACAAAGCCCAACTTTTTTTTTTTTTTCTTTTTTTACCTGTATCAGCCTGGGTCCCTTCCACGTTTTGAGATCCAGTTTCTTCAGCAGTGCTACAGCCATTGACGTTTCCAAATGTAATCCGTGCATTTAAGACATGAAACAAGGGAATTTCTAACAAAATAAAAGCTTATATAAATAAATTTTACAAGAATAATAGCCACCATTTACTGAGTGCCTACTGTGCTCATACACATCAAATACATTAACATAACTACCCTTCCCAATATACAGATGGGAAAACTGAGATTCAGAGAGGTTAAGCAGCTTTTCCTAGACCACAGTGAATAAGCGATTGAGCCCGCACTGAAGAATGTGTCACAAGTATGCAACCATCCGAACTGTAGATTCCTCACAAGTAAGTTCTATGTATTGTGTATAGGATTATGCATTCCACTACAGGCCCTAAAACATACTTAGGTATCAAAGATCTTGGTGTCAGAGGTCTTCCTCAGAAACAATCTAATTTGATGCCTAAGTTAAGTGTGACATGAAAACAATGAATGTTTTCCATTCATTCCCAATGACACTTCTTTAAGCCATATTAAGCTAAAGGATCATTGTGACCTCCTCCATTATGTGTACTGTCTGCTACTTTTGCCTAAAATGTACCATTGCCAGGTGGCTCAGTTGGTTAACCATCTGTCTTCAGCTCAGGTCATGATCCTGGGGTCCTGGGATCAAGTCCCACATCTGGCTCCCTGCTCAGCAGGGAGCCTGCTTCCCCCTCTCCCCACCCCACCTCATCCCCCATCCCCCATCCCACTTGTGCTGTCTCTCTATCCAAATAAATAAATAAAATCTTAAAAAAAAAAAAAAAACAACAACATTCCAGTGCCCTGAAGCACATTCTGTCACCCACAAAAATGGCCAGAACCTACAGGTGCTCCTGTGGTTTAGTAGTTAGTACCTATTTTGACAGGAAATCCAGGTGGGAATTCCAGTTTGATGAAATCTCTCAGCCGTGCAAAATGAGCACTGGTTCGGGCCATGAGATCAATGATGGGAATGACCTGCTCCACAAGAGAGAGCGGAAAGTCCTCACACATCCACAGCGTCGCTTTGAACCTGCAAGCCGGACCAAGACAAGAGTGAGGCCAACACCCCCAGACAGGGAAAGTGAATGACTTGCACGCAGCTGGCGAGACAGCACCAGCCTCCTCCTGAATGCAGCCTTCCCAGCCACCGTACTTCTCTTAACACGGAGCAGGGAAGGGACTAGACCCGTGCGGAATTCGGACGACCATGCAACCTGGCCATCAGGAGAAATGCCCAGCACGCTGACCTCCCCCTGCAGCAGCTGGAATTGACAGCAAGCGTGAAGGAACTGGCACTGGTGGATCTTTCCACTGGATCAGCTGAAGCTTGCTAGCAGTAAAAAGTACAAGGAATTCTTATATCCCATCTCTACTCCATTTGGAAAAGGGCTAATAAGAAGGTGCGCAATCTGCTACTTGCTTTTCTCAGATAAAGTAACTTCCAAATGCTGTTTAAAGGAAAGGGACACAGGGCGCCTGGGTGGCTCAGTGGGTTAAAGCCTTTGCTTTGGGCTCAGGTCATGATCCCAAGGTCCTGGGATTGAGCCCCGCATCGGGCTCTCCGCTCAGCAGGGAGCCTGCTTCCCCCTCTCTCTCTGCCTGTCTCTCTGCCTGCTTATGATCTCTGTCTGTCAAATAAATAAATAAAATCTTTAAAAAAAAAAAAAAAAGGAAAGGGACACAAAAATGACAACACGACCCCAAGAAACAGCACAACTTCTGAAACAAGAATCCGTGTGGCCGCTGAGCCCCTCTTACTTTTGCGTTCTAATCGTCAGCTCTTTCGGCCTTCCAATGTCCCGGTCCTTCAGATCAAACTCTTCATTAAAGTACTCCTCAGGCGTGATGGCCGTGGGGTTGTTGGCGGTGGCGCACTCCGTAGTGAGGTCCTGCAAACCAGAACTCAGGGGAATCAGAAATGCCAATTGGCGCTCACAAGTGGAGACCTACGGCACTCAGGCCCAGAGGTGGATGTGTTAACCAGCTACGGATCAGGACATTCTAGTCATTTCCCTACCCCCCCAACCGCGCCCCACACATACTTTTTTTTTTTTTTAACTAAGTTACTACACAGAACAAGAAAATCCACAAAGGTGTGAGGAAATGACACAGGAAGCCTAATGGGTCTCTCCATGTCAAACGTTTCTCCACTCTCTTTAGCATTTTTATCTCCTGACAGGAAAAAAGAAAAAAGAGAGAAATGGCTGAAAGCACATAAGACCTAGGAGACCTGGAGCTTACATTCCAGCTCTGGCAGGCTCTTGCTCGGTACACTGGAAAGGGAATCTCAGTTTTCTGACCCTCTGACAGCCATTATACCAACTCCACAGAGTTCTCATAAGGATCAAGTAAGAAAATGTTAAGATGCTCGGTTAAAACAGAAAGTCCTGAATCCTTTCTAAGTTTACAGATGAGAGAGAAAGCACCTGAATTCCACAGTCACAACCCTCCTCTAAAATCTGTATTTGTAAGACTCATTTATTTCTCTTCCAAAAGAGTATCTCCGATTTCCGCTTGGGAGTGCTCTTCAGCCTTGCAGACAGAGAGGCCTGGTCAGATTCAGTAAATGCCATCACAGCACAGCAAAGTCATGTCCTTTCTTGAACCTGAGAGCTCGCTGCTTCCACTTACCCCTTGAGCACCAAACTGGTGTTCCACAGTTCCCAGCAAAGATTCCAGTGGGTTCCTGTCCGCTAGAGAAGGAAGGAGAAGTTTAATGTCTACTATTATACCTTACTTGTGACTGCAGAAAGAGATTCTCATCCTATTTGAAAGTTCTGGATCCCAGCTACCTACGTTAGGAAGTGCATTTATGGGCAGGCTGGTAAAATCATCTATAATAACCATCAGCTAATTTATCCCTCATAGGACATTTTTTATTAGGGTCTCTAACCTAGGTTAGCAACAGTTACAAGAACTAGAGTAGAAAGAGTTTGGGTTTAGGAATGAGCCTGGGGTGGGGGACCACAGAGTTCTCACCTGTCAAACCAGAATCCTAGTAACAGCGGTGGTGGTGGAGGCGGCCAGCAATGACTGTGTGCTTGCCACACTCTGCGGGAGCCTTCCAAAGGTTCGCATGAAGCAACTCGTCCCATCCTCCCAAGCACCCCCATTTCACTGCTGAGGAACCAAGCCCCAGAGGGTAGGCCAAACAACAGGCCACTGGTGGGGCTGGGATATAACCACCACGCGTTGGCAGAGTTTGGGCTCATAGTCCAGGTTCTGTCCAGATCTTCCATGGTATACGAGTTTGGACTGACTCACTCATTCCAGGGAGAACTAGTCTCCAATACCCTTATCTACCTATATATCAGATCCAGAACACTTGTGTTCTTCAGAACACAAGCACAAACCCTCCTGCATGGCTTTAATTCCACTTGAAGCCAACTATAAATAATATCTTCAAGAATGGGCCAGACAGGGATGCCTGGGTGACTCAGTGGGTTAAGCCTCTGCCTCCGGCTCAGGTCATGATCTCAGGGTCCTGGGATCGAGCCCCACATCAGGCTCTCTGCTCAGCAGGGAGCCTGCTTCCTCCTCTCTCTCTGCCTACTTGTGATGTCTCTCTCTCTCTCTCTGTCAAATAAATAAATAAAAATCTTAAAAAAAAAAAAAAAAAAAAAAGAATGGGCCAGACTAAGGAAATTTTTGTAAAAAGGAGTTAGGGTTAGGATGAGCCTGACCTGACCACATTCACCCCAAAACTTAATGAAGCCAACAAAGGCTTGCTCCCTCTAGGCCAAACAAAAGGTGGGGATTACCTTTATATCTCTTTTTTTCTTCCTCGGTCAGATGTTCTGTCCGGATTTTGGTTATCACACTCACATTGTTTACTGTGTAAACCTTGAGAGACGTGTGCAAAAGAAAACAGTGACACAGGGAATCAAAACTCAAAAAATAAGCATAGCAAGAGCAAGAATGCTGAAGCCAAAAAAAGAAAAAGAAAGAAAAAAAAAAAGAAAAAATTCAGCAAAATAAAAATGAGAAATGGTTGACAATCATTAGGATCCTTCAGAGAAAAATATATAAGCTATCAACTTAGAAATGCATCAGCAGTTAATTTGCATCTCTGACAGTTTTAAATACCGAGGAGTGAACAGGGCTGGCTGCAGCTTCCCGCCTGCCCTTTGTGTTGCTAAACACCCTTGAACAAAGGTCCTGATATTTAGGCCTCCCTGCTGGATTCCTATGGAGCTGTTCCTATCCCAAAGCCGCATCATGGGCTTCTGTACTGATCTGTGGTGATCTTATAACAGGACTGACTTAGACAGCCATCTGCTGGGCGGAAGGAAAACGGAACAAACACAAGGTTCTCTATACCCATTAAGACTTAACGAGGAAACTGGCAAGTCACTATTTAAAAAGCTATTCCCTCTACAGACAAAAAATTATCCTCACCACCAGTCAGGGCTCTTGTTCTCAAGGCCACCTGAGCAATGTGGGGGTCTGGAAGACTAAATCTCATGGTGAGCAGAATTAACTGTATGTGCCCTCCGTGGATTCCTGCACGATCAGAGACTCAAGGAAACCCACACAGCACTGGAGCGACTGTGTCTAAATGCATCTTGCTGAGCGTGACATAAGTGTCTTTGCACACTCAGAGGTCACCAGAGGATCCTGCGGCGGCCCTGGGAGCCAGCAATCCCTGCTAGACTGCAGGGCTCCAGAGGAGCCAGCAAGCAGAACGCTCCCGAGGACAAGGCACCAGGGCCCCGACTGCCCGCAGTCTCCACTCCTGACACCTGTATTCTTAACGCACTGATGTCATGCGAGTGGGCTGTCAAGCCACTGGTTACAATTAGGCTGACTACGAAAATGCGAGATTATTAAAGCTACTTTACTTTTTTTTTTTTTTTTCGTTAAACCCACTCAGGTTATAAAAAAAGATCGACATGCAGGTCTAAGTCTAATCCTTTCTTTTCCTCCTTAAAGAATTAAAGGAACGGTCACTCCCCGGGGGACGACTGGCACCCAGACTCACTTCTCTACAGGGCTGTTTCTCTTTGGCATACCTAGGGGCCTCCTCGGGACATGCTATTCTATTTTCTGAACGTCAGATCAGATACAAATCCAAGTTGAGAGACGCCAAGCAGTACGTTATTCCCCAGAGCATCTCCATGGCACAGAGGCATGAAAACAATCTGAACAGACTCCTCATTTGCATAGAAGCTAAATAGCTATATTAAATCTTATTTTAAGAGTTTCCTTTTACCTTTGCTTCGTAACCATTAACAACTTCTGCTTTATCTGTCCTCCAGCCCCAGAATCCGGATTTAGTTCTGATAAAAAGTGAACACCACAAATTTCTACATGTACAAAATGCCATTCAGATTTATCCCTGCCGCCTTTATAGTTTACTTCCCCCAGCTTAAGGCGGTGAAGGCCACTTGGTGAGTATGGTCCTACTGTCCACAAAAGGATGCTCTTGGTGACAGATGGCTTACGCAGCCCCACCCCCTCCCACAGTTATTAATCAATTCGCCTCACCCCTGGCATAGAAAGCCTCCACTCCTGGCTTCTTTACAGAAACCGCCAGCACAGGTGACAAATGCGGTGACTCTGACTAGACAGCTGTCCTAAAGAAATGAAGATGACCAGCATCCAAGGGCTCGCCACGAGGTGCGATCTGGGTCAGAGCATTTGTCTGGATCTTCGTAACTGGACATGGCGTAACGTAACGTAAATGGACATCGGCAGCTCTGTCCCCATGAGCAGCTGCATCTCAATCAAGGAATTCTTAGAACAACGAGGCACAGACCATCCTGCTCCTCGGGAGAGCGAGTGGGGCAGGAACTCATCACTGTGGCGAGCTGCTTGGAGAAGCCATTAATGCCTGCAAAACGGCTTGGGAGTCACACGTTTTATCAGGTTTGGTGCAGCAGAGGGAAGGATGTTATGTTAAAAGCAGTTTTTCAGCCCAGGCATTGATTCCAAGTCTGTGGGACTGCCTTTAAAGTAGCCCAGCATTCCAGCGGCAGCCACGGCATTGGTCAAGGTGCCTGAAAACCCAGTTATTCCACTCAACGTACTTCTGGGTAAAAATGCATTTAGAGCCAAGAGCGGCCAAGAGGCTGTGGTTCATTTTCAAAGCAGCTCATCCTGGGAAATACTACCACTCAGAAGGGAGCCCTGACCAGTCTGGTCCGCCCTTTTGTCTAGGACATCACATCCTAGCTCCATGCTGCACTTGGCCCCATGCAGAACTGGCCTGCCTGCCTTCTGCTCTGACCCCAGAGGGAAGTGGGACATCACGCAGGAAGCTCCAGGAACTGGCAGGTGAGCCAACTCACAACGAAGATACAGGCCATTTGCATCTCGTGTTTCCAAATGGCTTTATTAGTCAGATGGGGTATGCAAAGTTTTATGCGTACATTATAGCCCATCAGAGAAAGGAGGGACCAGAGCTTCACCTTTCCGATTCGTCCACAATGAAGGAAGCATGACCCATGGAGGGAGAGAGAGATACCCTAAAGGGATTACACCAAATGCTAGCTACCTCCACTTCACATTTCAGAAACAAAACCGAAATCCAGGGGGCAAGGGGTTAGGGTCCACACTGATTCATAAACCAGAGTCCCCTCTTAGTCATCAAGAATTGAAAATCAAGACAGTCCTTTTAGTTAACAGATTCAGTCCTCGGTTCCTTGTCTTTCACCAAGTCACTTGATATTTTGGCCTGGGGAGAACTGTTTCCTGGCACACAGTCTTCTGAGGTACCAAAGGATGACTCAGTCTGCTCTCCTTCATCCTTCGGGCCTGCTGGGGAAACGGAGCTGTGCTGTTCTCCCCGGAGACCGCCAGGCTGCTCAGTTCTCTGCATCTGCTTGGCTGGCAGTCCTGGCTGCTCCCCTTCCCTTTCCATTCCCCCTCTGACAGCTTGCTTATTAAATTCAGCATCCTAATTTAAAACCAAAAGTCTAATAACTCCTTGGCTCTTGATTAACTTTACATGCAGAGGCATCTGAAAATGACAGGAGGACACCAGCTCCCCCTCTGCCATTTTTACCTCTGCCGAGACTGCCACACCAGGGACCACTGAGCCAACGCTGCAGCCTGGAGGCTGCTGAGCCAGGGTGGCAGGGAATGTTCTATTTAAGGGTGGCAGAGCCTAATCTTCCAGGGACGAGACCAACCCAGACTTCAGCCAGAGGGTACATACGGGAGGCCAAAAACTCATGCAGGAGGCAAGCCTCGGGCTGTCAGGAACAGATCAGAGGAAAGAGACGGACGAGAACGACTATCGCAAGAGAGCACACCTTCCAGATTCAATCGAACACACACTCCCACCTCCAGTAGGAAGGACGTGCGCACATCATTTCTACCACTCGAGTAGCTCCAAAACTCACTAACTGCATATTTAATTCTGAGCACCACCAAAAAAAGCACCTGTCTTCCAGAAATCCTTTCTCCAAGACCCACTGTCAGTTGCAAAAGGTTAGCTTGAACCTTCTGAAAACCTAGTAACCGTATGAACATCAGATGTTCCTTAATCCTCCATACACACGGAACGTGCCCTCATGTACCATCTACCTTCAGCCAGTAATCAGCACGATCTTTGTAAATGACACTTAAGAACACTGACTCTACCAACTGTGCCAGTGAACTAGAGGGAACAGCAGCTCTTCTCATGACATCTTAGAATCATGGGGACTTTAGCAGCGTATCTCAAGATTCACTCATTTCTTTCTTTCAAGGACACCGAAACCCGGAGAGACCAAGCCACCTCCCCAAAGCCACACAGTCATTCAGGGGCCCTGCCAGTGGCACTCAGTTCTTTTCACCCCCATCTCCACAGCTGGGCTGCAGCAGGGAGGGCAGGCTCCTCTCTTCCCAGCTTTCCCAACAGAACCCTAGCTGAAGGTGCTCTCCCTGTCTGCAGAGGTGTATGCCAAGCCTCAGGGGTCTGCCCCAAACCCTCCCAGGTAAAGTCACAGTCAGTCCCTAGTAGACAGCTAGCACCTGGCAAGGCTGGTGATGGGGCGCTGACCCCATCTCACAGGGGTACCGCCACCCAAGCAGCAGTGGTATCAGGACACGGCACAGGCTGACACTTGGGTTTTCTCTTCCGCTACTAACGGATGCCCTAATTCCACTGCTCTATTTAAATTCGAAGAAAGGGGCATTTCAGTCTTATATTTGACTCATCAGAAAACTCTCAGTCTTACGAACTAATTTTATGGAAACAAAGAAAAGAAAAAGAGAGGAAAGGTAGTATATTCACTAAAAGTAAAGAAAGCCTAAATCCAGGATAATATATGTCCATGTTATCTCAGGTTGTGCTGCTCTGGATTACAGAGAGCTGGATGTGACATCCTAGGCAAACACTCAGGGCTCTTGCAGACTCCCTCAGCTCAATGTGTTTGGAGGTAAAAACACTCAGGCCAACAGCTCTGACAGCCTCTGCTTCTCCTACACTCGAAAGCTCTCCATGCCTCTGCCCGGCCCAGAGGCAGATGACCAGTTCTCATCCAGGTTAACCAAGGCACAAACCTCTCCAGAAGTTTCTTCTGGTAGAATCTGGAAGAGAACCGAAAACTCCTCCAGACTCTTTCTCTAAACTCTTAAGCCTCACAGGGGGAAAGGGCCACATTAAACTATACAGTAAGTGTGAATCTGACTAATATCAGTACAACCACAATCAATACTGGGTCAATTATAGCTTCCAGAAACTCAGAGCTCCATGGTTTAGGACTAGGGAGTCTTATGGATCCCCAAACAGCAAAACAAAAAATTCAAATAAGATCCATTTGAAAGGGCCCATAAAAGAATATGAAGACATTTCTCCAAGATGTAACCAATGTGCTGTAAAAATGATCTATGAAAGAGGATGTCAGCTATGGCTTTTACTTGGTTAGAACAGAAAGCAATGTTAAAACCCACTACTGTTTATTATGCCGTATTAGAAAAATCCCAATCCACCCATAATTTCCGATTCATATCTACATGCTACTAAAGATAGCAGTAAAGGGATTAGATGTTAAAATGCAGAACTGAAATGCGTACCTTTCAAAAGCAATATTTTTAGTATCAAGGCTGGTGTTAATGACTGGGCTTGTGAGCCGCCTCTCAACTTCCCTGCCTTTTGGCTTCATCAAGTCCAGAGTGAGGCGCTCCATTTCTTGGGAAAGGTCAAAGTGCTCAGTGGTGACTACTCTGTCATCATGGTTGACTTCCATCAGCTCCGCCCTGTTGTCTGTTAATGGAAACAAGAGTGTAACTAAGCACCAGGCAAAGAAGACACAAAAACAAGGAAGCCTCAAAATTAAAATGCATCATCTCACATTTTTCCCCTCAAGTGCTATCAGATAAAACCTAAAAACTATTGATTATTCACTACCTACTTACATGGGGATTATCTGGCCAGTTTCCACAGCCCATAGGCCATCTTCCCCAGAACTGCAGGCATTAAAAACAATTTGCCTTCTTCATTGGCAACACATCTGTGTACTTTTTAAAATGCACAACTTACAAATATACAATTTACATAACTAATGTAAATTGTTTATGCATCATGCTGGGCTGCAATACCCTTTTTCTCACCCTCCATCAGGAGGATTACGCCTGCTTGTGGAGGGAATATAAGGAGATACAAGACAGTCTCCCACTCAATGCTCAGGAATGTGGGACAGACGCATGTCAAAAAGGGTAACAGTGTTGGGTGGTAAATGATACGGGCAAGAGAATCAAGAGAACTATCCAAAAAAGAAATAAAATTGAGGAATCGAGAGCTGAAAAGTTAACAAGAATAACCAAAAAAGAAAAAAGAAGAAAAAAAAAAACAAAAAAAGCCCCAGACAGGGTCAGATAAAGTATAGGAATGTAAACACATTTTGATGGTCAAAAAGCAGGCTGTAACTTAGCGTGAGCAGTGATTATGAAAACAGAACAGAGTCACTCACCTTCTCCCTTAAATATAAAACTACGCCTCCCTCTTATCCAGCTCATGTTCTCAAATCCCAGCAATGTGATATCCACGCGCAGCTTAGCACCACTTTTCCAAATGCGACAGACATCGTTCGGGCATATTCTGGAAACCAAGGGCACTGGAGAAGAGAAACGTGCTACTGAGGAGAAACCTGAGGGCCAAGCAGAACATGTAGGCCCAGGAAATCTGGATTGGGACTTTAATAAAAGGAAAGCAGTGGCTGGACGGTGACTGCCAGACAGAACTGGGCTTGGCTCCCACACTGAGGATCCAGGTGCTCACTTTTAAAAAACAGACCTTCTGTTCTACAGCTCTTTAGAAAAGTACAGGTGTATGTCTTACCCAGAGAAGACACTGAATGAATCTCCCAGGGGTATTTCTGTTCCCAAAACTGAACCTCTCTCTGTGACCGTCACCCACCATCAGGGCTATAAAGCATGTCCATCTGGCCTTCTCACTCACATACGCTGCTCTGGCCACGTGGCCGTGGCCTGCCACATTGCCACATCTACCCTTCAAAATATCAGACCTAACACAGCTAAGATCTGTGGCTGCTTCGGCCTTGAAAAGAACTTGTAAGGTTTCCAGAAGAACCTGAAGTTCTCTTCTGTTACATACTTTTTACTTTATTTAAATGTTTCATTACAAATATGACTTCTTGCCTGACAGAAAAGTCGGTGTGAAACAGCTGGGAACCTGGGAATTAAGAGCTGTCATTAACTGATCTACAAGAAATAAAAGTGGAACATCTATGAAAATTACTGTCAGTCAACTTGCCTTACATAAGATTTTAGAGAAATACATCCATTTTGTAAAAAAAACCAAGCTATCCCAACATTTGTCTCATCTTCTTCCATAGAATAACAAGTTTAAATGAAGCAAGTTGAACCACATAAGGAAATGAGTAATAAATTATGGTAAATCTACTTACTAAATTTTAGCCCTTTAAAAAACCTAATAATATGGAAGGGTATCAGCTCTAAGTGACAAAAGGAGGAGACAAAATTGTCTATATATTATCTTTACAGATGCTCAGGAGAAAAATCCCTGTGTGGAGGAGAAAACTAGAAGGAAAATATCCAAAGCATTAACAGTAGCTGCACTAAAGTGGGACTATAGGTGGCTGTTTTTTCTTAACTCTTTTCTACACATTTCTTAGATTTAAAAAAAAAAAAAAAATACATTCAGGGCGCTTGGGTGGCTCAGTCGTTAAGTGTCTGCCTTCAGCTCAGGTCATGATCCCAGAGTCCTGGGTCAAGCCCCGCATCAGGCTCCCTGCTCAGCAGGAAGCCTGTTTCTCCCTCTCCCACTCCCCCTGCTTGTGTTCCCACTCTCACTGTGTCTCTCTCTGTCAAATAAATTAATTAAAAAAAAAAAACATTCAGTTTTTATAAAGGAAAAGTAAACGTATATTCAGGCTCAGTAATTTTGGAAACAAATAAATTATAAGCTCAGAGCCACTCACCCCAGCTGGTGAATTCCCATTTCATCTGCACATAGAAATCTGGAGCCTGAAGGACAAAGGTTTAAAGTAAATGATCCTTAGCACTATTAACTGAACACAAACATGGTAAGGGTTAATGAGGTTTTAAGTTTGGGGGTTTAAGTTTGGGTGGGGAGGAGGAGAGAACACAGAAAATAAGAAACATAAAATGCAAACCCATCAAAGTAAATGCTTATTTTATATGCAGGCTGTTATTTTATCTTGATATAAAATATGTCTAGACAGTTAATAAAGTTAACTGAGAGCAACAAGGTTAGAGAGGGATAAAATCAAATCTGATTTAGGACTCAGTCTGGTTCCTAACAGTAGCAGAAAGATGAGCCTGGAAGATGGGCCTAGGCGCGGCCATGCAATGTGGGTAACAGGCTATTCTGAACAAAGAGAAAGGAACATCAATTCCATCTATTCTATATGCCTGACTGCAACAGGTTTAGTGTGCTGGGAAGGGCTTCATATTTACCGGACCTCCAAACCAGAAGAGGCTGCCAGACATCACCTCTCCAAGAAGTTCATGTTCCCTCCAGTTAACAGACTTCTGCCCTCATTTTCCTCTTAAACTTTTGAGAATTTGGCTTTATAAAATTTTACACCACCAAGAAGTCCTGTTTAGGACGACTTTCTGATCTGCCCTGAATTCTTATAGAAGGTTCTTGGAGAGCTTACTTAAGAAATCCAACAGTACCATCCAAGAAGAGAAATGCTAGAAATTCCAGGTGTTGCCCTGTTCCCCCTCTGCCCACAATGGCTTTGTAGTGGTTTTTACAGAAGCAATGGAAAGGAAGACCAAGAATCTACCCTAGAGTAAAACCAGGATTCCAGTGATGGGCAAAGGCTCTCCGAGGGGCAGCAGACAGGAAAGGGGGTCTTGTTTTAAGGAGCCAATATTAAAAGACAAAACATCAGCAACAACATCTGGTGCCACTGGGCACACAGGTCATTCACAGGCTGTGTCTAACTTCAAGCAGAGAACACAGCCCAATGCAGTTTACTGGTATGGATCAGTACAGGTTAAAAAAAACAGAAAGTCCTTTTAAAAACAGAAAGTTCATTTTAAAATGAACAGTGACCCCACATTAAGTCAGTTTCTGGTTTGCCAAGTGGGCAAATGTGTTTTTAGTTCCTCCTCCAGCAAGCTAGACGAGAAAACAAGAAATCCCCTTGATCTTTCGCACACTCACACACAACGCAGCTTAAAAACAACGCAGACAACTATTTCATATTTCATGGAAGGTTTTGTGTACTCTCTGAAAAATGAGTATTTCCAGGAACAATTTTGCTTGAGTGTCAGAGAAATAAATTTTTTAAAAAGAGTGCTCAGATAATGAGCAGTGATTGTCTTACAGCAAAGCTGTTCCTTTTCTCAACAGAGCTGTTAATTTTTCTCAAGAAACATGTTGACTAAAGTTGTAAAGTGGATTTATCCAGCAAATATCTTTGGAGATATTTTGGGAAGCTCCCTTATGTGCTTAAGAATAAATGACATGGAAATTGAAGCACTAATACTTTCTTGTCTCCCGCAGCTCTGAGAACATTCCATGACTGGCTCCTAAGATGGTTCTTGCAGGTAACAGACACTTTCTGGAGAAGGGCAACCATGATGCAAAACAGTCCATGAGCCTAGAAGTAAATTTTCATAAAAATGACCTCCAAGTGTCACAGAGCCCATACACTTTAATTCACAGATAACGGTCTTTACAGGCCCAAAGCCAATGGCTGTAAATAAATTAAGCCAATGGACCGGAAGTCACAAAATGCTAATGCCTAGAGTCAACACGAGTGGCAAGGAGAAGGTGCATACACACTTCGGAGCCTCAAGAGGCCTTGGAAATCCCTGTACAGTAACCAGTGCTCATCACAGTTTCCTCAAGGTGACCTATGCTCAGGGACACCTTGCGGGGGCTCAGTTGGGTAAGTATCCAACTCTTGATTTCGGCTCAGGTCATGATCCCCCGGTCATGAGATTGAGCCCTGTCTCGGGCTTCATACTGGGTGTGAAGCCTGCTAAAGATTCTGTCTCCCTCTGCCCTCCCCTGCACCATCATCCCGCCCCCGCCCTCACTCACATGTGCGCACACACTCTCTCTCTCAAAAAAAAGATGACCAATGCTTAGAAGGCCACTGTTAAGAAAACAGGCACCTAGACAAATTGTTCATGTCCATTTGTGTTCAGTTACAACTCTTGAGCCGCACTTAGAAGGGTAGGTCTAGTGACGGAGAAACGAAATCTGTGACCTCATACGTTTAATAGATGAGGGATAATGCTCTTTGGTACTAAATATACCGTATTTACCATTCATTACACTCGTGGGAAGGTACACGTGGACGTCTAACTGTGTCTCTCCAGCTATGTTGTCAGCATTTAACTCAAACTACGGCATCGCCACATTTTTATGGATACCTCGAGAATCTTCTGGAGCAGCTCAGGAACTCCTTCAAGGGCCATGGATGTGTTGTGGTAGTCCCGATGCTGAAGAACAGTGTACACCATCTCGGGGTCGCCGGTGCTCACAGCCTCGTGTAAAACTGAAAACCAAAAAGGCGAAACTTCATCATCCAGTAGTCTCATACTCTGACAGACTCCTAAGCTAGTTCGAAGAGAGTCTACAGATCAAAGACAAACGTTTTCTTCAAAGAACAAGAGAGGCTACAGCCCCACCTTACTTTTACGACCATGACTGCTTATCGCTAGCTCTTAACTGAGTGAAAAGAAAATACAAGGCTTGTAGCCTCTTCAGCAAACCGACTTCCATCCTCCCCCCACACCCCCTCTCTTACCACTAGTTCTGAAATCCTGACTGTGTCTTCAGAGAGCAGGCTTTACCTGTGTGATCACACAACTGGGGTTACATGTGGATCGGGCAGGTAGGGCTTATGTGTATCTTTGCTCAGCCAACACAGAATTACTCTGACCAACAGAGAGCTTGCAAGCAAGTAAAATGCCAGGATATCCCCGGAAGCAGTCATAATTTCATTTTCATTTTGCCTATCCCGACAGATTCACTGGAGTTACCATCACATTCCTCAGGAGGAATCTGGCCTCCACATTCATGTGCAATGGAAGGGTTTGCATTGAGAGTTGCTTTCTGGATAGGAGTCGCCCTCCACTGAGGGCTTCTGGCCCAGGACACAGTTCGGACCATTGTGCTGCAGGGCTCTGAGGACCGCATCTCCTCGCCCCGGCCCCTACTCCCAAGAGAGAAAGAGTCTTAAGATAAAGATAACTTGAGGACAATTATCATTGAGACTCGCCTTTATTCAGAAAGAGACACCGAAACAAAAGGCTTTCAGATATTTTCAAAATATACTTGCCTGTCCATCCCTCACGATTTTCTTTCGTAACGTCTGCTTTATGTCGGAGCAAGACTCTAGCAGATTCCAAATGTCCCAAAGAAACAGCAAGGTGCAATAAGGTTCGACCTCGTGGATCCAGAGCCTCCACATTCTGTGAAGTAAACACTGGCATTTATATAATTGTATATATTAAATCAAAATAAGGAAATGTGTGAGAGATAAAATTTAGTATAAAATGGAAAACTGCACATTACAGCAGTGTGTGGAAGAAAGAATGCTTGCATGTGGGAGTGGCTGAATTATTAATTTGCGGCGATAATAAAGATGTTGGTTACTGAGTTCCTTTTTCTATAAAGTGAAGCACCTAATAAACAAACACTGGCCATAGGCCTCGGATCATCAGGCACGTCTTATGCCCTCCACAGCATTCAAATCAAGTCTAAATAAGGCCGGGGCTTTAATGAATGCAACCAGCCCATGACACAGAACGTGGGGGATTTCTCAAGCATGTATCAGGTCTAGAACAGGAAGTGGAGGACTTGAACCAAACGGAAAGCACAGAAGAGAACTGGGGTCAGAATAAAACTACATTCTCTAGCTGGGTTCCCACCAGAACACCACTCTCATTGCTGTGTACAGAGTTCCAAGTGCCCTGAAGCAGCAGCATCCACAGGTCCTACAATGAGCACGATTCGCCAGACAGGGACGTGGACATATTTATAGGTAAATGTGAGAACAGACACATGCCACTGTGGTCCACTTCCCCTCGAAGGTTTTCTTCCCCATGCTAGACACAGCCATCTGGCTTCTACTCTCCATTCCTATTCCGGCCCTGCTTCCACCAACCTTGCTGGGTGGAGAGCCAAGCGGCAGTTTCTCTGGGGTGAACTCAGTCTGAATGACCGAAGGCTGCCTTCCAAAGATGGCTCTGAACGTTCTTCCAAGGACACAATAAACCACCATGGGACTTGTAGGATGTAAAACATTTTAAGTGCTCAAATACTTCTCAGGAAATGTGCTTTTATCTTGATTTGAGATGCTGGTTGTTGTGCAGGCATTAACTGCAGCCTCCAGAGATATCCAGGATCTTCCACTTACTGACCACATGGGAGAAAGGTAAGCAGAACTAAACAGCTACTGCCCAACAGCTACTGAACCTCCCTGTTCTGCAAAGGGCATCATGGCTGTCGTGCAGTGAAGACAGGAACTGTTCTCGAGGAATGACAGCAGTGGCCGAAGACATTCTGCAAAGCAAGCACACGTCCTCCTGGACCAATCCCAGGAGTCATCGTTCTCTCCGGTGCTGGAATACCAACACATCTCCTGGAATGGGGCCCACAGCACCTCCCAGGATTCCCTGGCTTTCCCCAAGGGCATGGCTTGTCCCTCTCACCAGAGACACTGATCTTCTTCCAAAGGGCCGGATCCAAGTCTCATATCCCCTAGCTTCCGCCACCCTGGTCTCTGATTTGCATTAAACCATTATTTTTTAAAAAGTAATCTAGCTAAAGATTTTTACCTGAGTTGCAGTTTAGCAGGAGAGACACAATTAACAAGTTCATTACCTCTTTACATATCTGTTATATAAACTGTTTCCTCACCTAACAAGTTCAGTCTCTGGGAAAGCTGGGTTTTAGCACACCGCCTGAGAGAGAGGCAATGTTTAACGATATTTGTCACACAAAAAGGGCAAATTCTATTTTATGCAAGTCACACCCCAGAACAAAACTAATATCTTAGACCAAGGACTGACACTCAGGCTCCTGGGCAACCACTAGATATGATGTGTAAAATCAAAGCCAAATTCATTAAGTTGTTGACTTTGTCCTATTTTGGACCATAGGAAAAAAACATATGTATGAGCCAGACAGCAGCAACATTTTGTGTTGCTGACTGTAGCACTTCGGAGCCTCCTGTGCCTCTTTCTCATGTGAGAATCTTGTGAAAAGAGAGAAGGAAGGAAGAATATTATGGGGACTGGGATTAAAGGTGGATGATTGAAGTGGAAATTAGCAAAACAGAGGTCAGCATATCAATACAGAAAAAAAATCAACAAAACTGAAAATTGGTTCTTGGTAAATGTCAACAAAATTGACAAACTTTCAGCTAGATTGACCAGGAAAGAAAGAAGACTCCAGTTACCAAAAGCAGGAATGAAAGAAGGGATGTCACTACCAACTCTACAGAAATACAGAGTATTTAAAAGGAATACTATGAACAACTGTATGCCAACAGATTAGAGGCTTAAATGAAAGGCACATATTCCTGGACAGCTACAAACCGGCAAAACTGACTTAAAAAACAGAAAATCAGAATAATTTGTAACAAGTAAAGGGAATGAATCAGTAATGTTTGAACTTTAAAAAAAGCTCAGGCCCAGATGGCTTTGCCGGTGAATTCTGCCAAACATTCAAAGAATTAATATCAATTCTTCACAAATCCCTCCCCACCCCCAAAAAACAGAAGATAAAGGAAAACTTTCCAACTCATTTTATGAGCCCGGTTTATCCTGATAATAAATACATTACCAAAGAAAGAAAACCACAGACCACTACCTCTAATGAATATAGATGCAAAATCCTCAACAACATAGTAGCAAAACAAATTTAGCAATACACAGAAAGGTTATTAAACACCAGGACCAAGTGAGATTTATCCCAAATGCAAAAGTGGCTTAACATCTGATAATTACTGTAACACATCAAATCAATAGAATAAAATTTTAAAAACACATGACCATCTCAATAGATGCACACGGTCTGAATGTAGTCTGCATTCTTATGTTGAAATGCTAACCTTCAAAGATGATGGTATTAGAAGTGGGATCTTTGTGGGGGTTGCTTAGGTTGTGAGTGTGGACCCCTCATGAATGGAATTAGTGCCTTATAAAAGAGGCCAGAGAGTTTGCTAGCCCCACTTCCACCATGTGAGGACACAGCTGGAAAGATCCTGCTATGAACGAGGAAGAGAGCCCTCTCCAGCCACCACACTAAATCTGCCAGCACCATTATCTTGGACTGAGAGCCTCCTGAACTTTAGGAAGTAAGTTTCTATTGTTTATCAACTACCCACTCTATGGTATTTTGTTACAGTGGCCAAACAAGGCTAAAACAATGCAGAAAAAGCATTTAACAAAATCCAACACATCTTCATGATACAAAATAAAAATAAAAAAGCAAGAAGCACTCAACAAACTAGAAATAGAAGGGAATTTCCTCAAAGAGCATCCCATTATGACCACCACAGCTAACATTATCTTAGCGGTAAAAGACTAGATGTTTTCCCCTAAGATAAGGAACAAGCGAAGTACATTCTCTTTTGTCGCTTCTATTCAATACTGTACTTGATGTGCTAACCAGGGCAATAAGGCAAGAAAAAGAAAGAAAAGGCATCCAGATTAGAAAGGAAGAAGTAAAACGATTTCTATTCATATTTTACATTATCTTATACATAGAAAATCCTGAGGTATCCACTAAAAGGTTAGAACTAACGAAGTTCAGCACGATTGGAGGATACAAGATCAATATACAAAAACCAATTATATTTCTCAGAGAACAAACTAGTGGTTGCCAGAGGGGAGGTGAATGGAGAGATGGGTAAGATAGATAAAGGGGATTAAGAGATACAAAACTTCCAGTTATAAAATAAGTAAGGCACAAGGATGAAAAGCACAGCATAGGGAATGCAGTCAATAATATTGTAATAACGTTGTTTGGTGATAGGTCGTGACTACACTTATCATGGTGAGTGCTGAAAAATGTACAGAACTGTCAAATCAATATGTTGTACACCTGAAACTAATAGAACGTTGTATGTTAATTATACTTCCATTTTGAAAAATGAAACAAAATCACTTGTATCTCTATACACCTGTAACACAACTCAAAATGAAAGTATGAAAACAATTCCATTTACAATAGCATCAAAAAGAATAAAATATTTAGGAATAAATAAAAGTACAAAACATACACTCTGAAAACTATAAAGCATTGTTGAAAGAAATTAAGACCTAAATAAACGGAAAAACATCCATGCTCATGGTTCAGAAGACTTAATATTCAAGATGCTAATACTTGGGGCACCTCGGTGGCTCAGTGGGTTAAAGCCTCTGCCTTCGTGGCTCGGGTCATGATCCCAGGGTCCTGGGATCGAGCCCGCATTGGGCTCTTTGCTTGGCATGGAGCCTGCTTCCTCTCCTCTCTCTGCCTGCTTCTCTGCCTGTGATCTCTGTCAAATAAATAAATTAAAAAAGAAAACTTTAAAAAAAAAGAAAAAAAGATGTTAATACTCCCCAAACTGAAGGCACCTGGGTGGCCCAGTCAGTTAGGTGTCTGCCTTTGGCTCAGGTCATGATCCCAGGGTCCTGGGATAGAGTCCGAATTGGGCTCCCTGCTCAGCAGGGAGTCTGCATCTCCCTCTCCTTCTGCCCCTCCCCCCTCCTCATGCTCTCTTTCTCTCAAATAAATAAACAAAATCTTAAAAAAAAAAAAAGTACTCCCCAAACTGAGCTACAGAGTCAATGCACTACCTATCAAAATTCCAGCTGACTTTGTTTGTAAAGATTGACTAGCTGATCCTAAAATTCTTAAGGAAGTGCAAGGAGACCAGCATAGCCAAAACCATCTGGAAAAGAGCAAAGTTTTGAAGACTCACATTTACTAAATTCAAAATTTAACTGTGTACAAAGCTACAGCAATCAAGAGTGTGGTACTGGCAGAAAGGCAGAATCAACAGAATACAATTTAGAGTCCAGAAATAAACTTACACATTTATGGTCAATTAGTTTTCAGCAAGGGTGCCAAAATAATTCAGTGGAGAAAGAATAATCTTTTCAGCAAATGGTGCTTGAACAACTGGATATCCGCATGCAAAAGAATGAAGTTTTACATATATGATACATGAAAATTAGCTGTAAATTGGTCATAAACCCAAATAGAAGAGCCAAAACAATACAACTCTTAGAAGAAAACAAAGAAGTTCATCTTTGTGACCTTGGGTTAGGCAAAACCTTCTTAGATACAATACCGAAAGCATAAGAGACAAAAGAAAATAGAGATAAATAGTACTTCATCAGAACTAAAAATTTTTGTACTTCATGTGATATCATAAACAAAGTAAAAAGATATCCCACAGAAGGGGAACAAAATATTTGTAAGTCATTTATCTGACAAGGGGCTACTTAGTATCGAGACTATACAAAGAACTTGAACTTCTTAAGGATAAAAAGACAACCCACTTTTTAAATGGGCAAAGGATCCGGAACAGACATTTCTTCAAAGGCGATATGCCAGTGTCAATGCGTATATGAAAAGAGGCTCAATTTCACTCATCACTAGGGAAATCTCAGTCAAAATCACAATGAGATACCACTTCACACCCACGAGGATGACTACAGTCCAAAAGAATAGCAAATGTGGACGAGGATGTAGAGAAACTGGAACCCTCATGCATGGCCAGTGGGAATGTAAATTAGGTGCAGCCAATCTGAAAAATGGTTGGCAGGTCTTCAAAAAGTCAAACACGGAGTGACCATATGACCCAGCAATTCCTCTCATGGGTATTTACCCAAGAGAAATAAAAACATACATGCCTATGAAAACTTGTACACGAATGTGCATACAGCATTATTCATACAGCCAAAAAGTTCGGCGGGGACAAATATCCATCAACTGGTAAAACGACAAACAGAATCCAGTACACCCAGACAATGGAACACTATTCAGCCATAAAAAGGAATGAAGGCCTGATCTGTGCCACAGTGTGGATGAACCTCACACACATGGTAAGTCCAAGGAGCCAGACACAAAAGGCCACATACTGTAGGATTCCATTTATAGGAAATGTCCAGAATAGGCAAATCTAAAGAGACAGCAAGTAGATTAGCGGTCGCCCAGAGCTGGAGGGGTGGAGGGGAAATGGAGAGTGGCTACGGGGTACGGGGTTTCTTTCTGGGGAGGTGAAAATGTTCTGGAATTTGATGCTGGTGAAGGTTGCACAGCTCAGTGAAGACACTAAAAACCACTGAGTGTTATACTTTAATGGGTGAATTGTATGATTAGTGAATTATAGCTCAATAAAGATGTTTGAAAAAACCTATGTATGTATGTGCTTCATGTAATATACAAAATGAATCTATCATCTATATACTGTTTGATGAGTTGTTTAATTTCTCCAGAGCTTCAGTTTGCTCCCTTGCAAAATGGGAATAAAAAACTGGGGGAAAAAAATTGACCTTACAGAGTTCTTACAAGAGTAAAGGCGTAATACCTAACCCTGTAAGAAGCACTAAGAAGAATTAGCTCTTCTTATCATATACCCACATTACGGAGCGTATATAAGCAGTCAGTTTCTTCCTAAAAGGGATCTGTTCAGATTTCATTACAGTTAATAGTGGGGCTTAGGGTCTCCAACCAATGACATTAGCTCAGTGAGCAAGAGATTTCAGAACTAAACTAGAATTCACATTGGAAGCTGATCATTTCAGGTTTTCCTTTATGTTTCTCCAGTCATGAACTGTACCAAGTTAAAAATACCCGCCCCTTCAAACTGTAATAGTGCCCCTGAGGAAGAAAAGCAGGGAGATTTCTGCACATCTCCATCCTAATTGCTAATTTAAGAATTTAAGCCCACCGACTAGGCTTGCTCAAAGCAAGCCTACTTTTTTTTTTTTTTTACATCCTGCTGTCCTCCGGAGGCAGTAAAAGGCCAAGCCTTGAGTGCAGGCTGCAGAGCCAGATAACAGGCCCACAGCCAGGCCCCTGACTAGCCTCAGGTGCAGTGCTCAACCTTTCTGTTCCTCGAACCCAGCACGACGTAAGTGCCTCATCTACTCTCACTGCCACCTGGGGGCGGGCGGGCGCGCCGTCCACCAAGAGGCTGCTAACTGGTCTTCCATTCTCTCCAGAGTCCACTCTCATTCCTGTGCATCTCAGGCTGCTCTGGTCCTCTGCAGCTGTGACCCAAGCTGACGCCCCCACCCCAAGTCTGGCAGGAAACCGTATCCATAGGCATAATTCCCTCAAGGCAGCCTGAGCCCCTAAGGGCCAAGGGGGAGCACGTGAGAGCAGGCTCTAGCTCTTCATCTTGGATGCTGCGCCCCTGGCTCCTGGCAGGCGTCCAGCCAACGGCACCAACCTGAATGTGTGCCCAGGGCCCCACTCAGCCTGCGGCAGAGGGGGGTGAGAACCCCAGGGTAGCTCCCCATCAAGCTCTGAGGACTGCTGCCGCCTAGAACACCCTCTTCTTCTTGCCCTGATGGTGTCCCTTCACCTGCCGGCTTCCTCACTGGGGGCCGGCCCTCGAGTCAGGCCTCATCTGCCACCCTCCACCCTACTGGGTCCTGGGTTTCCCCCCATCCAAGGTGCACTGACTGACCTTTGCATACATCCCTTTAAGTGTTCACTCACTCTCCCAGCATCCATAAGAAAGCCAGGGATGTTTAACAGACCTCTCTAGCTAAATGGCAAACTATATAACCAACCAACCAACAAACAAACAAACAACATAATTTGTGTCACATAAGTGACACAAATCACTTCCACTGCACCGGCTTCAAGGCCCCACTGAATATTAAAGACAGTAGAGCTGATGCGTCAAGAGGCACTTAATAAAATGCCCCAGCTGAGCCAACATGGAAAGTCTGAAACAACTGCAGAGTTGGCAAACTCCACACTCCAGCCCTCAGCAAGACCTTGGGATGGGGGGTGCCTCGCGTGCCCTCGGAAACGCGCCTATCCTCCTCCTCTGGATAAACTTGATTCTTTCTGTGCTGCTGTTACTAGAACAAAATACAATTCTTGCAGCTACCAGTGTGCCTGCTTCGAGTCTCACTCGTGGGATGGGAGGAATGAAGGAACAGACCGCAGAAGCTTACTGGCAAACAAACGGAGTGAAGCAGCTGGTTGTGTTGCTGGGCCGATAGGAATTTTTTTTCTAACTCTGCATCCAGTACGTGTTCCTTGCAGAAAAACTGGGCCGTACATAAAAGAAACTGAATGCCCAGGACGATTATAATAATCACAGCAGCGACGAGGATAAATGGGATCACTCTCATTTATGATGTGCCTGCACTTTCAGATTTGCTCTCTGGCTTATCTTCCACAATTCTGAATCCGAGGGACTCTTAACGGAAAAAGCGGCAGAATGGAGGGGTTAAGAATACAGCATCAGGGCAGAGCCAGACCTTCTGGGTTCACACCCTGATTGAGCAACTGAGCCTCCCCACCTTATCTGGTTTCCTTATCTGTAAAATGGGAATCGTGATGGCATTCACTCCAGCATGCGCCCGTGTGAGAATTAAATCTGAAATTGCACAGAAAGCATTTCAGCACAATGCCTGACAAACCGGTAGGCTTTCAGGGCTACTCTCCCTATTTTCACAGATGACAAAACAAGTCAGCAAGGGTAGATAACTTGCCCTGGCTCACGACGTTATCAGTACTGGTACTGGCCATTAACCCAACTGCGTGTAAGTCACAGACCTCCGTAGTTGTGTCATAATCAAGAGGATCATGACAAATATGAAAGCAACAAAATATTTCCTGCCACGGGTTTTAATGATATCAATGAATAACTTCTTAACCCTGAACCGGTTACATAATTTGCAGGGTGCAGTGAAAAATGAAAATGCAAGGCAGTGGGGCCACCTGGTGTGGCTCAGTTGGTTAAGGCTCCAACTCTCGATTTCAGCTCAGGTCAGCTCTCAGGATTGTGAAGTCAAGTCAGGCTCCGCGTCTCAGCGGGGAGTCTGCTCAAGATTCTCTCTCTCTCTCCCTCTGCCCCCTCCCACGCTGTCTTGCTCTTGCTCTCTCAAATAAATCTTAAAAAAAAAAAAAAAAGAATTTCAAGATGGTGAAAGCAGAGCATTGTACCAAGCATACCCCTTGAAGCCAACCCGACCTCTACCCCTTCAATGGCCAAGCTTTAGGATCGAGATTGGGTTACGTGGTCATGACAGTCAAGCTTTCACGGTAAAGATGTTCTTTATGATTCATCTGCTTCAATTGCCTCTTACTCAGAAAGGATTGGTATACTATGAAATGATCTACGGGGATAACCGATGATAAAGTCAAAACCAGATAATTAGCAAGCATTAATATTCTCCTTTGACCCCCCCCCACCTTGATAGTATAAGGTGTGAAGAATCAGTTTACTCCAGGAAAATCTACTGCAGAATTGTAATTCTCTGATCACGAATGTCCTTAACGTTTTTTGAGGTAAGAGGCACAGAGAACTTTCAATGAATTACAGCCTAAAGGAAAAGGAGAGAATTCAACTATGCCACATTTTAGACTGTAAACCAAGCCTGTGTTCTTATCAAACAAGTTTTTCCTATAAAGAAAACCTGCACTGCATTCAAGCTCTTTTCTTCACACACACCCCCATGAATAGAAAGCCTGCTGTTTCCAGAAATCAGTATTGAAAGAGTGTGTGGCTTAATGGTGGCGACCAACTTCTCTATCAAAAGGGAATTTAGTTCTGCGACTTTCTTTGTACTTTATCTCAGTATTTCACAAGAAGCTGGGGCAGCAGGGACACTGAGGAAGTGCAGATGCACAACACAGCAGGATTCTCTGGTTGTTTTTCAAGTGTCCAAGGTGAGAACACTTAGAGCTGAGAGCAAAATGATGGAGGATTCCCTCTGCGCCACATCTAGTAACAGAAAGGGAATGAAATCACCAGGTATACTGGAACACCTAATGGTGAGTCATCTACTCTGGGGGCGTGATCTAATTAAGACCAATGACTCTTACAATAAAAGTTTATTCTGTCTGGACAGAGGATTTAAATGAAAAAAGACCAACTCTTGACTTCCAGCAAGCGCTCAGCAGATTTTTTTTTTTTTTAAATATAGCAGGGGGCAAGAACACACTCACTTAGCAGTAACCATTCACCAAACGGGGTGATGCTGACCTTGCTCAATTTTTGCCAACCAAAAGCGCTCCTTTTTCTCTAAAATTTCTTGACAAGTATAGCATCGATTTTGAACCACTCAAAAATCAGAACTTCAAAGTTAACAAGAATTACACGAAATAACTACAAATCCTTATCCTAATGGCAAAGTACGTTAGCTTGGAACCTGAGGGCACCAATAACTCCCCGAATTGTTGAGATGCCTTTAAAAGCAGGCTTTCTCCCGCAGAACACTACTGACACTTTGGACCAGATAATTCTCGGTTGTGGAGAGCTGGCCTGCGCACTGGAGAACGGTGACCTGCATCCTTGGCCTCTACCGCTAAGATCCCAGTAGCACCCATTCCCCACTGGTAACAACCAAAACTGTCTCCACGCATTACCATTGGGGGTGGGGAGGTGTGTGTCAAAAATCACCTCCAACTGAGAACCACGGATTTATAGAGATGGCAAGAAATAAAAGACAAGGAATCAAAGCACTGGAGGACAGGAAGGGATTTTAAGGATCCTGTGCCCCCGTGATT
>PISX010000869.1:37434-95894 GCA_004024625.1 Mellivora capensis
GTGAGCGTTGTGTGCCATTCTCACCTCTTTGGGAGAGGCAGGAAAGCCTAACTAGTTAAGACAATGTACTCTGGAGCCAGCCGGCCAGGCCAGAGTTAAAATCCCGACTTGGCATTTATTAAGTGGGCGACCTTGCACGAGGCACATAACCTCTGAGAGCCTCAGTTTCCTTCTCTGGCAAATGTAATAATAACAGTGCCTACCTCCTAGGACTGCTGGAAAGGCAAAAAGATTATTATAATGTTCCTAAAGCCCTCGGCACAGGGCCTGGCACCCAGTAAGCACTCCGATACATGTCCTCTTATTATTATTGTCGCAGGCTGCAGAACTGAAGGGGTCTGCGGGACCCCGAAGGCAGAGGGCTGGAGATGGGCTTTGGGGGGGGGGGTGAAGCGACCCCCCCACTCCCCCCTCCCCGCCCCTCGCCGCAGGCAGACCCCCGCCCCGCCCCTCACCTGGCCCCGCAGCTCCTTCTCCAGCTGCCGGTAGTCGTTGTTCCAAACCAGGAGGTGCAAGGGGAAGGTGCCGCTGTTGTCGCGGGCCGAGGACATGGCGAGAAGGCCGCAGCCGGGCCCGCACTGCCCGCTTGCCAAGCCTCAGCCCCGGCGGGGTCTCCGGCGCCCGCCCGCCCGGCGGCCGACCAGAGAGAGAGAGAGAACGGAGCGAGTGAGCCAGGGGCGCGGTACGCGGTGGGGCGGCCTACGGGCCGGGTGCGGGGCGCGCGGGAGGTCGGGGGGTCGCGGACCGGGTCGGGGACGGGGGTCGGCCGCGCCCACCCCGCTCCCCGCCGCGCTCCCGCCCGCGCTGACAGCTCCCGAACCGACTTCAGCGGGCCGAACTGCCCCAAACAGGGAAGTGCGCGGGGCGAACCACCGCGCGCCGCGGCGGGGAGAGACGAGGCCAGACGCGCAGCCCAGAGTCGGCCCGACCGTACCCACCCCCAACTACACACCGGAAAACTCAGTGCAATTCTAAAACAGAGCTAACATTCTCTCCCTTCGCCCAGGATCTCGACACGGACAACTCGGCCTATCCCTCACCAGCCTCTCTCCCCCTGCTCCATCTGTTTCATATGGTTCAGTCCACAACTGGGCCTCTCCCATCAGCTCTGGGTTCAGGGGGTGGCCGCCGGGGCCTGGACCAAACCATTACAGTTACTGACTCCCTTGCAGCCTTTTTGGAATGGGGCAGTGCTTCCATGATTGGCCAGAAGCCATTTTGGAAGTGGGCAACACCCAACATTTTTTTTTTTTTTTAAGATTTTATTTATTTATTTGACAGGCAGAGATCACAAGTAGGCAGAGAGGCAGGCAGAGAGAGAGAGGGGGAAGCAGGCTCCCTGCTGAGCAGACAGCCCGATGCGGGACTCCATCCGAGGACCCCAAGATCATGACCCCCAGCGGAAGGCAGGGGCTTAACCCACTGAGCCACCCAGGCTCCCAACACCCAACAATTTTAAAGAGGAAATATTACAAACTCCGGAGAAGTGGCGTCGAAGATTTGCCTAACAAGGGGATTGTTCTTCCTTAGGGTTTCTCAACATTGGCACACTGTAAACTCGATAATTTTCTTTCTGTGAGGGCTGTCCTGTGCTTTCTAGGATGTTGAACAACATCCCTGGCATTTCTATCCCCTGGATGCCGTAGCACTTCCCAGCCAAAATGTCTCCAGACACTGCCAAATGTCCCCTGGGGGAGAAAAATCATCCCCAGTTGAGAACCACTTTCTACCGGAACTCCACATCGAGTTAGGATTCAACTACAGTGTGGTTTCCACATATGAGGGGCATTGGTTTTTCACACTAGCCATTCAACTTTTGGATTATGGCTAAAAAGACTCATGGAGAATACCCAGACTTGATCAGAGCCTGCAAGTATTAAGTTTATTCTTTGAATTTCAACCTCAGACACTACAGCTCTTTGATTCAATGAAGAGCCAAGTCAACTTAACAGCTACTCCCCAGCCTAAGTTATCCGCACAGTGGTCTGCAACTAGACCACACGGCTGGGTGAAGTTATTCAGTGCATCCTGAAAGCATAGCCTCTCGCTTCCCAGCCTGCGTGCATCCAGCTTTCAGATGCCCGCCACAACAGCTGTTCAAGAATCCTGGCCTAATCCGTTCTCCACACGTGTTGAGTCGGGAAGATTTGTGAGTCTGGGAAACAAAGCAGGGTGCAGGAGCACCAGGATATGACCCAGAGGCCCTCGCTGTGGAATGTGTGGGAATTACGCCCGTTATTCCTACACCACACATTTATCAAAATGAAGAGGTAGACCAACATCCAGGGCCTCTAAGACCTCTTCCAGGACTTCCTATCTTTCCAGAAGCCTTATGCAACTTAATCTTTCTTTTCATCATTCAGTGCTCATTGGACATATCTCTTATTCATGAGTTGAAGAACTCCACAATGGCTGCTTACCAGAGTATCTAAAGTCAGAACAGCGCCTGGCCCTTAATGGGCATAAAGTATTTCCCAAATGCAGATCATGGCTGTGTTTACATGTAATACATACAATAAGTATTCACAGTATTAGGGTCACATCTCTTCTCTCATTCACACTGATTAAACTCATCTCATTGTGTTTATCTCACACTATCCTACAGATTACTGAAGGTCATCTATTCTTATTCTCAAAAACAAAAAGTTGTGATTAGAAAATAATAGTAATACTAAATACCAAGAATAGCAGGAGCTACTATTATTGAGTGCTCACAATGGGGCAGGCACACCACGTTTTTCTGTAAATTATTCCATTTGTCCTTAGCCAGATAGTAAATATTTAGCTCCGTTGGCCATATACGAGTTGTGTCAGATATTTTTCACAGACTTCCTCTTCTTTTTCTTCTTTACAATCCTTAAAAAAATGTTTTTTAAAAAATTATTCTTATGTAGCAAGACTTGCCAAAAAAAAAAATCGTGCGCTAGAGGTAGAGAACACATCCGTTCCATTTTGCATATGAGACTAAAACTGCAGCCAAAGAAACACCTAGCGTTGGATTTTTTACGTATTTTGTTGTAGATCTACCACAATAGACTATAAGGGCCATGAAAACAGGAAATTTTGTCTTTGCTCTCTGTTATGTTTTCTGCACCTGGAACAATATGTGGAACAGAGTACATGATCAATAAGTATTTGTTGCATAAGTGAATGAACTTGACCAGTTATACTAAGTGAGTTGACTATTGATGGCCTCGGGAAAGATGTGGCTGCAGAACCCTGGCCACGAGATTTTGCTGCTTCTCCTGGTATTAATCCGTGCTGGGACTTCCAAAGCGTGAGAGAAACCAAAGTGAAGAAAATATATAGGCAGGGGAGAAGATGCTCAGGCACGTATCTGCCCTCACTCAGGATGGCGACAAAGCAGCGTGCCCCTTCCGGTCACATGATCTGCCTGTCGGCGAAGGGCGCCTCTCCGCGCGTGCGTGCTGCGCCGCGGCTGCGAGGCGCTGTGGGGAGAGGCGCCGCCGCCAGCGCCGCCGCAGGGACCCGTTAGAGCGGAAGCGCCTCCGCCGCAGCCTTCGCTGTCCCGGGGACCCTGATTCCTGGCAGGTGGGAGGCGGGAGCCATGTCGAAGCGGCTTCGGAGCAGCGAGGTGTGCGCTGACTGCAGCGGGTCGGGTGAGTCTCACCGACCGGGCCCGCTTCCCTCAGTTCTGCTCGAGGGGACCCCTGCCCCGGGGCCGCCCCCTGGGTCGGGCGGGTCCCGGCGTCCGAACCCCACACCCCGGGTCCCAAGGAGGAGGCACCGGGGCGGCCTCCGGACGGGATCCGTCCGGGGCCTGTCAAAGACGGGCGGGCTAGGGGCCCGCCGCCCTCCCGCCCCTCCCTCCCGTCTCATCCCCTTTCGTCTCCTCTGTCCCGCGCCGGGCGGGGAGGCTGCGGGGTCGAGGCTGCTTCCCCAACAGGAAGGGGCTTGGGCAATCCACAGGAAGGCCAATTACAGAAGTAAAATGCGAGCGTTCTCCCGGCTGTGGCCCCCAGAGGCTGCAGGTGTTCCCCCAGCTCCCCGCGCAGCCCCCCGGACCCCGCCCCGCGAGGGGGCCCTGCCTGGGGTGGGTGCGCTCGCCGCTTCCGTCCACTGAGGCTCTCCGTAGGACCCCCGTATTTCCCTGTTCCTAAGAGCCTGTCTCCCGCTCCACCTCCACCCGGGAGATTCCCCAGACGGTCGGGGTCTTGCAGACACAACCAGCGCTTGGGAGGCAATGCCGGTCTCGAGTTTTGGGGTCTTAAGGGCCTGGGTTCAAGCTAGGTTTTGTCTCTGGGTGACCTTGGACTGGTGATTTCATGGGGCCCAGCCTTAATTTCCTCACTTTTCCGATGGTAATAATTGGGAGACCCACATTCAGTGGTAAGGAAGAGTCGATAAATATCCTTAGGATCATCTCATCTAGGTTTTTTCTTTTCTGTATTGCGTTGTTTAGTACAGAACCTTTGCTGTCTCTTAAAGCTGGAGTTGAGGTTCTAAATCATACATTAATTACAACCTACAAAACAAAATGAGTGGCAACAGACACATTTGGGCATTCAGGCAGGATAGACATATGGGTGTGTTGAAAGGTCAAAACCGTTCTTCCCTTGCATAAGGGATTTAGCGTTTTCAGATTTAGGGTTCAGATCCCTCTTAGCAACTGAAACCGAACTGACAGGTCGCTGTGCTGTTCTCGGTGCTTGGGTTAACCTGCTTTGAAATTTGAAGTGATTCAAAGGTAAGGTGGCTTCTCTGGTTACAGTAAAGTCCAATTAACCATCGTAGTTAAATCATTGAGCCCTCGTGTTTCTGCAGCTGTTCCAAACTTCACCTTGTTGTATGGCCGTGGAGACTGATTTTACACAGCGCCGTGGTAAGTGAGACCTTGTGTGGTTCCTTCGTGGCCTGTGTAGTGCAAGTAGGGTTACCAGTTTCCTCTGCCGATGGGGAAGGGGGTAGAGGAGTTGAAAAAGAGGACCTCCAGTCAGTGTGGGTTATACAGACTCCATCGTATTCTCTGAAAATGTTATTTGTTCCACTTCCTTATTTTCTCACTTGTTTTCAGTTGAGCTTTCTGTGATGTGTTCCATTCACAGGAGCCTAGGTTCAGACTTCCTCTTGGGATGTGTGTTCTTTACTCCTCATTAGGTGATAGGGGACAAAGGAAAACTGCCTTTCCATTGCCGCGGTAATGACTGTCTTGCCCTTCTGCAGCATTTCGTGCGTGTTTCAGAACATTTTCTCTTCCATTGTATCATTTTCGCTGTTGTCTCAAATGCCTAATCTACAGAGACTTGAGTCACTTCCTTCCTGTTTTGAATATAATTAGGCTACCTTGAAATGTTGTGTGAACTTGAGCAGCTAGGAATTTGTGCTGCCTTTTGTGCAGAGCCCCAGTCAGGAGAGTTGCCTCTTTCTCGAAGGGGTCCCTTTAAAGAATCCGATGACGGCTGAGGCCTTCTCCCCAGAAAATGCACATATAGTCACTCTTTCATCCAGAACTCATAATTTCTTAATGGGGTCACAGACATTTCTGAGGTCCATTTGTGGTGCTCCTGGGGAGGAACTCCCCATTGTGGGGTCCGGGGAAGAAGCCCCAGCATAAAACAGTTCACCTAAAGGTAAACTGCAAAGGTGTCACCCAGCCTCATTCATATGAACTCGATTTTATTTTGCTGTGCTGCGAATGTTCTAATATTTTTTCCATGGGACTCTGATCCATGATGTTAAAGTGATTGAGAACCTTGCTTAATGTGTATTAAATCCTTGTTGTCCTACTCCTATTTAATTTTCTCCAGGAACACTGTGAATCCTCTGAATGATATTGAAAACAAAAGCTATGCTTCAAAATAGTCTATTTTTTTTAAGTATGAGTACCAAACTACAAATAGCGGTGTTCTTTTTTTATTTTTTTTAAGGTTTTATTTTTTTATTTGACAGAGATCACAAGGAGGCAGAGAGGCAGGCAGAGAGAGAGGAGGAAGCAGGCTCCCCGCTGAGCAGAGAACCCAATGTGGGGCTCAATCCCAGGATTCTGGGATCATGACCTGAGCCGAAGGCAGAGGCTTAACCCACTGAGCCACCCAGTAGCCCCCCAGAAAAATGGTGTTCTTATGTATCTTTGTAGGGATTTTTGGTCTTGATATTTTCAGTCTTTGCATTTCAGAATAGTATAGTAGTACTGACAGAATTATACTTCATTGATTTACTTTGTTTTTGTTTTATTTTTACCTTTTATTGTTTTTATTGTTTTATTTTACCTTTTACCATGATCACATCTTAGTAAATATTTTTTTTCTTTTTTTTAGAGCAAATATTTTTTTAATGGCGACATTAATGAATCTCTTTTTAATGAATCTAGTTCATTTTAAAGGTTTTGTTTTATTTTACTTTGAGAGAGAGCACAAGTGTGCACCCGTGCACACTCCTACACATGCGCAGGGAGGGGCAGAGGGAAGGAGAGGGAGGGGGAGACTCCCAGGTAGACTCCATGCTCAGTGTGGAGCCTGATCTCACAACCCTGAGATCATGACCTGAGCTGAAATCAAGAGTCGGTCCCTAAGCCGACTGAGCCACCCAGGTGCCCCAAATCTAGTTCATTTTAAATAGTTTGTTCTCTGAGCTCAACTACCTGAAAACTCCATTTGAGATTTTTCACTATAGTAATAGTGTTCACCTGAAACAGTTGAAGTCTTAAGTATTGACCATCAAAACTTTTTCCATTTGTCAAGAATTTCAGCGCCTCTTGAAAATACCTGAATGGTACTTCGAAAATAATTTATAAAAGTTATAACAGCTGGCATTTCTGAGTACTTACTATATGCAGAGAACTTTACCCTTTATATGCCCCCTACTCTGAGGTATGCTGTTATTCCCATTCGACCCATAGTGAGGATGCTCAAAAAAATAACTTATCTGAGATCATTAGAAGTGGCAGAGTTGCGGTTCCAACCCTGGACTGCTTGTCTCCAGAGCCACCCTCTCAGCCACCACACCCTGTGACTCCCAGGATTTGTCTCTGATTTCATTATATGGTTGGAAAGGATTTGAATAAACTGTTTAAAATGGCAAAGATGGTGTACATGCATTTTAGAGATTTTTGTGGACATTGAAGAATTTCTAAATATAACTCTTAGACCAGGCAGCTTGAGTGGCACCTTTTGTCACCCCATTGTGAGTCTGACAAAATGTAGAAAGTCTGTTTTTGTCTGGGGTTTCTAAGTGTATGTGTTCAGTTTACTTGCCCCGTGTGGATTATTCTCACTCCTTACCAAGTGTGAATTATTCCTCATCTCAAAGGATGTCTGCTGAAGCTCCATGGGACTTCATGGGAAAGAAGTATTGTACACGCACCAAAAATGTTACTCACTTTTATTTTACACCTTTGCCCCTTTAAAGCAGCCGTTATTCCAGCTTCTGTTCTTTCAGAGCAGTTGCAAGGTGGGACTCAGCAGTTTATTTGAAACGACTAATGGATGTCATAGAATATTTTCTAGCAGAGAAGGCCAGGTTCCTCAGTGTGTCCTGCGAGCCACCACAGCCACCCAGTGTTACTGTGTTGCTTACAGCTTTCTGCCAGGCCTGAGCCGTGCACAGATACGGCAGTAGATCAGGGTAGCAGTCTCTTCAGCATTTAGTTCAGGTAACAGTCTGGATTATTCATTGACATGGCTGTGTTATCTTGCTGTTTGTGGAGGTTGGTTTGAAATGACTCATCCGTCCTCTCCCAGTTTGCTTCTCTTATGTTGAACGAAGGAGCAGGCATCTGAGACAGTAGATCACATTAGGGCGACAGACTGTGGCCCTACACCAGAAAGGAGACAACTGCTTATTTAGGGCTTCAACACATGTGTTTAATCTCAATCAGTGTGGTACCCAGTCAGCCAAGAAAGGTGGTATCATCAGACAGGCTCACCAGCTCGGCATGTTGACTAGCATCATAAGACAACAGAAATGTCTTGTTTTTTTGAAAAACCAAACCTCAGTCGTCGTTGGCCATCTGGCAGTATAGCAGCCACCTGGTATCCTCGATAATGAGATGTCATTCTTCTTTCCAGATCCTTCCTGGGCATCAGTAAATAGGGGAACTTTTATATGTGATGAGTGCTGCAGTGTCCATCGGAGCCTAGGGCGCCACATCTCGCAAGTAAGGCATCTTAAACACACACCGTGGCCTCCCACGTTGCTGCAGGTAAAGAGTAAGAATCTCATGGTTTGTAATTTGAGCTTGTAGGGTTCATGGTTTTAGCAACTAAATTCCCCTACTACACTTAAATCTTACAAAAATGTTTGAGTCGTAACTGAATAGAGGTGCTATGCCTATTATGCCTGAATTTCTCATTTAAGATTTTTTTCCCCTTCTAAGAAATAAATTTTGTCTCAAAAGCTCAATTATAGATAGAAAAATAATTGTTAAAATTTCCTGGTAACATATTTCACTGCTGACTTTCTGGACTGTGACCAGAAATTGTTTTCAAATGGTCCATCTTTTTCAAATATCACTATAAATGTTTCTAAAAGCTGCAGTCTCGGGAAATTTTCCTTACGTTTCCTGCTTTGATGGAAGCATGGACTGAGATTCCTCAGAAATCTCTGAAACATCTGATCTAAGTTTTCTTGAAATTCTTGTTACAATTTAGACACCAAATTGGGTTGACATGTTTCGATAGAATGCCTGACACACTGGTGTCAAGTGAGCTCTGTTTTCTTTGGGGTTGGATGTCATGTCACCTGTACTTCTATTTTGGGGTGCACATTCTTCAAGTTCTATTTGGAAGTCAGAATTAAGCATGTGTTTCGCCTTCATTTGTCTTGAGTACATATTTTACTAAATCTGTGGCAGCTGCTCAACATGTCCCTTAAACTTGCCTCTTTAAACCAACAGACCAGAACAAGTGGGTTTGGGTCTCTGATGTGACACTGTCTCCACCAATGCAAAAAAAAAACTGATGGGGCAGTGTCAGGAGTCATGCTTTGAAATGAAATTGGGAAGTATGATTTATTAATAACTCGTGCTTAGAAGTTTCTAACAGCTCCTTCTCCTGTGAAAGTGGGTATTTACTGGTCTCAGGTCTTTGTTTACAGATTTCATTATAGGGCCTGAAGAAAGTCCAGAGATGAGTAGTTTAAAATGCCAGGCTTGGGGCGCCTGGGTGGCTCAGTGGGTTAAAGCCTCTGCCTTCGGCTCGGGTCATGATCCCAGGGTCCTGGGATCGAGCCCCGCATCGGGCTCTCTGCTCTGCAGAGATCCTGCTTCCTCCTCTCTCCCTACTTGTTATCTGTCTGTCAAATAAATAAATAAAAATCTTTTTTAAGAAAATAAATAAAATGCCAGGCTTGACCCTAAAAGAACAGTTCCGGGGTGCCTGGGTGGCTCAGTTGGTTAAGCAACTGCCTTCAGCTCAGTTCACAATCCCGGAGTCCTGGGATCGAGTCCACATTGGGTTCCCAGCTCCATGGGAAGTCTGCTTCTCCCTCTGACCTTCTCGACTCTCATGCTCTCTCTCACTGTCTCTCTCTCTAAAATAAATAAAATCTTTAAAAAAAAAAAATTCCGAAAGGATGGCACATGAACCACCAGTGGTACTCAAGACAAATGTAGGTAATACTCAAATATTTATTTTAATAGTTGCATTAGTTTAATGTTTATAGGAAAACTTTAGCACACCAAGCCATAATTACTAGTAAAAGTTTTTTAAAAACTTTTACTGAGTGGATTATGAATGGATTAAAGGAAAATCTTAGGCAGAAGGTCTAGACAGTACGTGGATTGTTAAGAATCTTAAAAAATAGTATTTGAATAATCACTGCCCCAAAGTGTCAAAGTGCTCTTCATAATATGTAAGAACAATTTAATCAAATGTGTTTAGGTACTTAGCCATCCTCCTGGTCAGACCTGAATCCTGCATATAGGGGTCATCCTTTTCTTTCTAGAATCAGAAAGCAATGATTTGTAGGACATCCCCGTCATGCTGATGTTTGCAGTAGGGCTTGGTTTTTCCGGTTCAGTCACTACAATTTCCAGTGAATATTTGTGGAAAGACACTAAAATATGATTTTATACTGCTTGGTTTTAGATGGTTGAAACCTTGTATAATAATGGTGCTAATTCTATATGGGAGCATTCTTTGCTGGACCCTGCCTCTATTATGAGCGGAAGACGTAAAGCTAATCCACAGGATAAAGTACAGTGAGTGGAATGTTTATCAATACTTTTATTTCTTCATAATCCCTGGGGCCCACTGAAAGGCTTGCGGCTGCTTTGGACCAGCCTCCACCAGCGGCACAGGAGGTAGTTACACTCCAGTTGTGCGCAGAGCTCTTTGCTATTAGAATGGAGAACAAGGCCCCGCGCAGAAGCATCTCTTTTGCATGGTTGCACAGCACGAGTCAGTGGCTTCTCCAGCTTGAAACTAAAGCTTGGAGGCTGTTAATATAATCAGACTTAAGCTTAGGTGCTCAGACAAGAGGCAGTCAGACCAGAGATCTAGGTTCTGGGCTCCAGTCTGCCTGATGCCTCTACCTGTATGATGGGATGTAACAGCTGCTTCCTCACAAGGCTGTAGGTCAAATAAGAAAATTACAAAGAAAAGAGAGAGGCTCTGAAAAGCAAATACTCTGCAGTTCTGGCCATTAGAATGACTAATTGACATTTTGAGGCTTCAGGTCTTAAACTCCTGCTGGAACTTATTTCACTATTGTTCCTTCTCTTCTCAAGTAGGGGATGCGGGTCACTTCCTCTTCCTTTTACAGCCTAAAGAATGGGGAATGTTACATCTGAGCTGCGAGTGAGCTTTTTTTTTCCCCCCCCCTGCGAACCAGTCCTAATAAAGCGGAATTCATCAGAGCCAAGTATCAGATGTTAGCATTCGTACATCGCTTGCCTTGCCGGGATGATGACAGCGTGACTGCCAAAGACCTTAGCAAGGTGGGTCATACCTTTTAAAATCCCTAAAATTGCTAGATGAAATGATACGTTGTTTTGTTTGGAAAAAACTTAAAGAGGGGATGCCTGGGTGGCTCAGTCGTTGAGCGTCTGCTTTCAGCTCAGGTCGTGATCCCAGGGTCCTGAGATCGAGCCCTGTGTTAGGCTCTTGCTCAGTGGGAAGCCTGTTTCTCCCTCTCCTACTCCCCCTGCTTGTGTTTTCTCTTTTGCTCTCTATCCAATAAATGAATAAAATCTTAAAAAAAAAAAAATTAACAAAACAGGAAAAACAAGAAAGCAAAAAACTTAAAGAGGAGGAAAAGAGAAAACAAACTTTCTGTACTCTAAATAATTAATAACAGCCCTTTTTGCAGTTGGTTTCATCTTTAATTTTAGTTCAAGTGGCAGCCATTCATGTTAGTGGAAGTACAAGGGCAAAGAGGAAAAATAAGTATGTATCTAGAAAATGATTTGCATTTTTCATATATGTTTTAAAATTATACTTCTACAAGTTTTTTGTTTAACTTTGAAGTAGGAACCATCCTTGAGTTTGTTTCTAGAAGGGACAAGAAAGTTTGAGGGACTTCTTTAGGTTTCTGGACTGCATACTGAGTAGGATCTTCAGGAAGCAGGATGACTCAAAGCTGTAGTGCTTGGGATTCTTTATTATACTTGTAAAATGAGTAGATGGCCTTCTTTATGTGGGCCTTCGCATGTTTTTGAGAAATGCCATGAGAAATATACATCTTTTTTCTCAAAGCAGTGCTCTTAGGAAACGGTCACACAGAGTGTGGGTGCTCACAATCAGAATTTTAAACTTTGCACAGAATATATATAACTGTTACTTTTGCTTATTAATAAGGCTTGGCATGGGTTTTTTTTACCACAACTTAAAAATGTTAAATACATTAATTTTAAAAATAAAGTGTGGCTGTAGATGCTGGAGTAGATTTCTGCGTTCTTACAATAAAGGTTATTGCATTTTGAACAATTCTAGGTTAGACCTGAAGGAAAGCAGCTCATCTTCTGCATGTGTAAGAGCTTTTATGCAGTGGTACAGAATTTGATATACTCAGGCCCATTTCCAACCCAGAAAGACTTTAAGTATTATATACAAGGCCAAGAATGGTGTTGTGGAGAGGGTATGCTATAAGGCAGAATCCTGTAGCTTACACAGTGTAGGAAATGCAGCCCTAACATCCTAGGTTCAGTAGTAAAAGCAAATAATAATGATGTTTATAATGACAGCAGCAGTAGTCTTTGAGCATTTCCAGTGTAACAGGCTCCATGCTAAGCACTCTGTTATATCACCAACTCCTTCCAACAAACCTGTGAATACATGGCATTGTTAGCACCATTTTAGAGCTGAGAAAACTAAGGTTCAGAATGCTTAAAGAACGGGGCACCTGGGTGGCTCAGTGGGTTAAGCCTCTGCCTTCGGCTCAGGTCCTGATCCCAGGGTCCTGGGATCGAGCCCCGCATCGGGCTCTCTGCTCAGTGGGGAGCCTGCTTCCTCCTCTCCCTGCCTGCCTCTCTGCCTACTTGTGATCTCTGTCTGTCAAATAAATAAATAAAATCTTTAAAAAAAAAAAAAAAAGAATGCTTAAAGAACTTACACAAGGTCACGCAACTTGAACGGTGTATGGTTTGAATTTCAAGTCTTTGAGACTGTAGTGCCGTGTTCACCCTCCTTCTCCTACCACCTCTCACTTCAGGTCTGGTTGTGCCACCTAGACAAATCATGCGTCTGGGCAGATCGGCCCTCCCAGCCCTCGTTCCCTTCTCAGTAAAGTAGGCATTGCCCCTCTTTAGATCCCGGGGTAGTTGTGAGCAGCAAGGGAGAAGTGCTGCTTCCACCTTACTGAGCTAAATAAAGATTGATTATTACTAATATAATGTATGTTAAAATGATCTTCCAGCTGCTCTGGTATACCAGTCTTTACACTTGTAACAAAAATTTTTTTGGTTTGTGTTTTTTAGCAACTCCACTCAAGTGTGAGAACGGGGAATCTTGAAACCTGTTTGAGGCTGTTATCTTTAGGAGCACAAGCCAACTTCTTTCACCCTGTGAGAAAAGCATGAATTGATTCAGATACTAAATTGAAACTAAGTGGGTTGTGTTTGTGTAGCCTTTGGTTTTATTTAATTTGTTTGTTTGTCTACTTTTTATTAATATTTCTCAGGAAAAAGGAAATACCCCACTCCACGTCGCCTCCAAAGCAGGGCAGATTTTACAGGCAGAATTATTGGCAGTATATGGAGCAGACCCAGGCACACAGGATTCTAGTGGAAAAACTCCTGTGGATTATGCGAGGTGAGAGACCTAGATTCTTGTCACTGCCTTGGTTAGGGATTATTTATGTTGGGTATGATTCATCGCTAGGTGGCTAAATTGTGTATGATTAACATTTAGCCCCTTTAAGTTAAGGATTTACATCCTACCATTTTGCAGATGAAGATATTTCAGATACGTATGAGCTCAGAGCCTGGCAAAGTCAGAGGAGGTAGAACCATTAACGAGTGTGCTTAGCTTCCAGTGTTTCACATGACTTCTAACGCAGTGGTATTTGAGCCATAGGCAGCGTCCAAAGCAGGTATCAAGAATTGCAAAACCCACTCCTCAGTTTCTTAATGTGTTTAGTCATTGCTTGAACTTAAAAACAGATCTGTGCAGATAGGTAGGCGATTAAACAAGTAATAGTAAAATGTTAATTGTAAGTTTTAGGTAGCAGACGTCTAGGTGCTTGCCGTAAAATCCTTTTAAGTTTCTTCTTGGTTTAAAAACTTTGTAAAATGCTGGAAAAATTAATCCATAAGTTAATCTTGAATATCATTTAAATGATAGAAGATGGTTCATCTTTCCTTCTTTTTCCAAATTAACTTTTTATCAACTGCAAAGCACTCTATTCTGTTCTGCAGAGGATAAAATGGGTAAAATGCCAAAACTGTGGGCCGTCCTAGAATTTCTTCTTCTTCTCTCATGGAGGAGATGATTCATAAATGTATAAAAGAGTTAAGTGAAACAAGATAATGTGGAATTAATTGCCAAAATCGGTAACTGGTCTTAAAAGGCATATGTAAGGTTTCTTCACTGTGGCCTAGGTCAGTAAGAAACTTCTTTAGTTAGTCTTTGAAAAATGGGTTGGATTGGGTATGTGAAGGAGGGCCTAAACCATTCCAAGTGAAAAAGAAAGGCATGATTTAAGTTCAGGAGAGAGAGCTGGATGGGTATGTTCAGCACAGCAGAGGACTTTACCAGGTAGAGCAATGTGTCTGGGAATAAGAGCTGAGGTATGTAGTATTCCCTGGATCTGAGACTCCACTGACTGTACCAAGTCGTCATTATCTCATATACCACTAAAAATGAGAACAACTCGGCTGATTAAATTGTGATGAACCATCAATTGTAGCATGCTTCCTGATTTCACAGCTGTTAAAAAAAAAAAAGAAAGAAGAAGAAGAAGAGGAGGGGTGCCTGGGTGGCTCGGTGGTTGAGCCTCTGCCTTCAGCTCAGGTCATGATCTCGGGGTCCTGGGATCGAGCCCCGCATTGGTCTCTCTGCTCACCAGGGAGCCTGCTTCCTCCCCTCTCTCTCTGCCTGCCTCTCTGCCTACTTGTGATCTCTCTCTCTCTCTCTGTCAAATAAATAAAATCTTTTTTTTAAAAAATGAGGAAAAATATGCATATCTCAGAAATCAAACATGTGGTAGATCGAAGGAACATCCTAGTGTCTTGAATGGTGGGAAGAAAAAGTGGCAGAAACTAGACTTTGGCATTTAAGGGAAGAGAGCCCTCGGCGCATGGTACTTATTATCACTTACCTCGTAGTTTCCTCGTGTGCCTTGCATATATAATAGTTTCTCGGTGTAATAATTTATTTATATGCTTAGTTACTAAACAGATTTCAAGCTTAAGTATTTACTTTGTGAATGAAGAAAGGCAGATTTCAAGCTTAAGTATTTACTTTGTGAATGAAGAAAGGCAGATCTCATGTTTTCTGTTAGGCAAAGTAAGGTTTTAGGAGGTAAAAGTAGCTATGAGTGGGAGCTGTGCATTCTGTTGGTCTGTCTCTCCCTGAATTACAAACCTTAAAGTGGATACTAAACTCTCATCCAGAATCAGACTGGCTGCATCAGGAGCCTCTAGGGGAAAGACCTTCTTCAAAATACTGATGTTCATACTCATCCCATCCTTACTGATTCAGAATTCCCAAGGTTGGGGCCTAGATTTCTATATGTTTTTAAAAACACTTCAGTTAATTTTTGAGAACCTCTACTCTAGACCATTTGTTGGTTTTATTTTCTACCTCATTAGATGAAGTTATTCTTTATCGCTCCCTTAAGTCCTTCATTTCTTTATTAAGTATTCTGTTCTGTAAATTAATAAAGGAAGGGGGTAGTTCAGATTGTGAAAACAGTTTATAAAGGTGGGAATCAAAGTAGACCTTGACAGTTTACCTCACACAAAAGGTTGATTATTCTGAGAAGTCACATTTGGTAAATTGCTCAGGTGTCTTAGAAGACATCTCTGTACTTTTTTATTCTAGAGCCAGTGGCTGGTGAGGAATATAAATGGTACTTTGTTTTCTCTTGGTAGGCAAGGAGGGCACCATGAGCTGGCAGAACGCCTTGTAGAAATACAGTATGAGCTGACCGACAGACTAGCCTTCTATCTCTGTGGCAGGAGACCAGGTGAGTGAAAGGACAGCAGTCTCTCTACACCTTCAGTCAGGTAACTAACCTCTGGAAAAACAAGTTGGAACACTGTTACCCAAGATCTCTGCTTCAACATATCCTTAAGAAAATTGCAAATAAGGATTTTTATTTGAAATAACTATAACATATTCAGTTATATGTGAAAGGTATAGTCAGTCAAAACTCCTGGAATTTTGGTTTTTAAGACTTTAGCTCCAAAAAAAAAAAAAAAGACTTCAGAGGAGTGACTATTTTAAGAACCAAAGAGCATAATTGAATGTGCACTATAGTTCTTGTGCGTAATGGGACTAAGAATGGAAGGGCAGAGCAATAACTTAGGTAGTTATTTGAAGAATTCTCCTATCGAAGGAATCGAAGAGAGTCCAAAAATGAACTTTGCCAAGTTTATTTTTGAAGTAGAACTGGAGTAGGCAAACTGTGGTCTGTGGGCCAAATCTAGCCTGTCACCTGTTTAAAGTTTTGTTGCAAGATAACCATGCCCATTCATTTACATATTGTCTGGCTGTTTTCACACTACTGTCACAGAACTGAATAGATTGAGGGCTGCCTGGCTAAATTAGTAGAGCAGGTGACTCTTAATCTTGGGGTCATGAGTTTGAGCCCCACATTGAGTGCAGAGCTTACAGAAGGAGAGAGAGAAAGAAGGAAAGGAAAGAAGAGAGTACATTGAGTAGTTGCAACAAAGACCATATGGCTACAAAGCAAAAAATATTTACTGTCTGGACCTTTACAGAAAGTTTGCCAATCCCTGATTAGAATATCCACATACACCTGTACAGTGGTTCCCTAACCTGGTTGTATGATAGAGTTAATAACTTGGTTGTATGATGGAGTTAAGAGCCTCTGGTGTGGTTCCCAGGGAGATGGGGTAAGCACACCCCACCCTTTCTTTCCTGCTAACTACAATTTAAAACCCTGGACCAGAAGCATGGAGTAGCTATCTAAGGACTCTGGATGGTGGTTTAGGGAGCTCAAAGTACCATCAAGCTGGTGGTGAGTGTCCTGTTTATTTTACTTCTCATACGGCCCTTTTGATAGCCTGAAATCTGGAACTGTATAACAGGTGCAAAAAAGTCTTCTCTCTCTGGTCTATGGAGCAGTAAATGGGATGTTATGGGACAGAGAATTGGGGGGTTCCCCTGGGGTTTTTTTCCTCCTTCCTTTTTCCCCCACCCTAGTCCCTAGGCAGTCATGTGGCTACAGCAATAGCAGCACAGCTGCCTAAATCTCTGACCAAAAGTGTGAGGAGAATCCTGACTGCATTTATTTTTCTATTCTCTCATCACTTGGCCAGGAGGCAGAGCCTAACCTGGTCAGTTGCCTGCTAAAATTCTTCTATGGAGAATATTAATATTCTCCATAGAATTTAAAGAAGACTCAGCATTTCACAACATCATACACAAAATGTCTGGGATATCAACTGTAATTACTTGACATAGGAAGAACCAGGAAAATTCCAAAGACTTGCAGGGGAAAAGATAGTCAACAGATGCCAACCCCTGATGACACAGATGTTGGAATTAATAAGACAAAGACTAAAGCAGATAGCAACATCATGCGTTAAGAAGTAAGGGTGAATGTTCTTGAAGCAAAAAGAAATATAGAAGGTCTCAGCAGAGAAACAGACCCAGATAGAAATGCTGAACTGAAAAATACAATAAACGAAAATTTTAAAACTACTGGATAGGCTTAATAGACTAGAGATGACAAAGAGTCAATGAATTGAAATAGATCACTAGAGATTACCCAGTTTCAGCAACAGGGAGAAGAAAGAGTGGGAGGAAAAAGAAACTGAACACAGAGCCCAGGGACCTATGTGACAATATCAGAAGGTCATATTTGTATCCTCAGACTCCCAGAAAGAGATCCGAAAGCCTGCCTGGTGCAGAAAAAATATTTGAAGAAACATCTGAAGACATAGACTTCAGATTTAAGAAACTCAGAGAATCCCAAATAGGATAAACTCAATAAAATCCTCCCTCAGACACATGAAAATCAAACTGCTGAAAACCCAAAGACCAAAAAAAATTGAAAGCAGCCAAGAGAAAAAAAAATGACAACATATGAAAAGACAGTTTGAATGGCTGTGGTTTTTAATTGTAAAGAGTCAAGAAGAAAAGGAAGTAGAACAACTTTTTAAAGTCCTGAAAGGAAAAAACTATCAATTCTTAATTCCTCTTCCAATGAAAATAACCTTGAGGAATGAAGGCAAAATAAAGACAAGATTAAGAGAAGTAGTTGCTCTAACAGAAATGTGAAAGAAAGTTCTTTGGGTAAAAGGGAAATGATACCAAAGGGAATCTGGAACTTCAGAAGTGAAAGAAAAGCAACTGAAATGATAAATATTTGGATAGATACAATAGACTGTTTTCCTCCTAAGATCTTCGAGATATGCATGGCAGTTTAATGCTTGTCGCATGGGGTGTTCAGCATATGTCAGTGTGATACATTGATAAGGACGACATAAAAGGGGAGCGGGTAAAAGAAATATGGAGGTGAGGATTTTACATTCTTCTTAAGATGACAAAATATTCTAAGTAGACTAAAAGATTATGTATACTGTAATGCATAGTACAAGCATTAAAAACGGTCTACACAATGGTAGGTGGTCAAAACCTCTAGAGATAAAATGAGATGTTAAAAATTACTCAAATAGCAAGAGAGACTTCAAAACATTCCAAGAAAAAGAGAAAAGGAGAGAAAGAGGAACAAAAACCTGAGGCCCAAACAGAAACGAAACAAAAATCCTAGACTTAAATCCAAACATATTAATAATTACATTAAATGTTATGTTGATGACATAAATGTACCAAATAAAAAGCAGAGATTGTCAGAATGGATTTAAAATAAAAAATGAGCTCTAATAACTATATGCTTTCTATAAGAAACCTACTTTAAATATAATGATAGAAGTTAGTTAAAAACAAAAAGGTATAAAAAGATATATCCTGGGAACACAGTAAAAGAAAGCTAAAGAGTTTATGTTAATACCAAAGTTGGGACACCTGGGTCAGTCAGTTAAGCGTCTGCCTTCAGCTCGGGTTGTGGTCTCAGGGTCCTGGGATTGGGTCCCACATCGGGACCCAATCGGGACCCTTCTCCCGCTCCACCTGCTTGTGCGCTCACTCTCTCTCTCTGACAGGTAAATAAGTAAAATCTTAAAAAAAAAAAAAAGTAGACTTCCAGGGCAAAGAAAATTAGCAGGGATAGAGAGGGACATAACTTAGTGATGAAGAGTCTGTTTTCCAAGAAGATGTAACTATTCTAAATGTGTACACACCTAGCAACGGGGTTTCAAAATACATGAAGCAAATTTTGATAGAACTAAAAGGAGAAAAGGTCAAATCCCCCATTCTTGGATATTCAGCAGTCTTCATTTAGTAATAGATGGAACTGGTAGATGGAAATCAGCAAGAATATGGGGCACTTGGCCGGTGCAGTTGGTAAAGCATGTGACTCTTAATCTCAGGGTCGTGAATTCAAGCTTCACAGTAGGGATGGAGACTACTTAAAAGAAACAAATAAAATGAAATTTAAAAGAAGAAAATCAGCAAAGATAGCAAACCGAAACCAAACCATCAGCCAGCTGCATGTAGTTGACATTTGTAGTGTGCTCTACCCAACATTGTCAGAATACACACTCCTTTCAAGTACATGTTGAACATTCACCAAGATAGACCATATCCTGGGTTATAAAACAAAGCTTAACCAAGCTAAAAGAATTAAAACCTTAAAGAGTATATTCTCTGACCATAATGGAATTAAGGTACTAAAAAGTAATAAAACTGTAACTGGAAAATTCCCAAATGCTTGGAAATTAGCACAGTTCTAAATAATCCATGGGTCTAAGAGGAAATCTCAAGGAAAATTAGAAAATATTTTCAGATGAATGATGCAGCTAAAGCAATTCTTAGAGGAAATTTTATAGTATTAAATTCTTACATTAGAACACAAGAAAGCCCTCAAATCATCCAGCTAAGGTTACGCCATAAGAAACTATGAGTTTCAAAAAAAAGAAAAGAAACCATGAGTTTCTTACTACTTACTCATCCAAAAAGATGAGTAAAATAAACCCCAAGTAAGCAGAAGGTAGGAAATAACAAAGATAAGAGCAGGTATCAATGAAATTGAAAAAGGAAAACAGTAGAGAGAAATCAGTGAAACCAAACACTGATTTTTGAAAAAAAAAAAGTCAGTCAGTTAATCATTTGCCTTTGGCTCAGTTCATGATCCCAGGGTTCTGGGATTGAGCCCCCGTGCGGCGGGTGGGGAGTGGTTTGGGGGTGTTGAGTTTCTTGCTCAGCAGGGAGCCGCCTTCTCTCTCTACCTGCCACTCTCCTTGCTTGTGCTCTCTCCCCCTCTCTCTGACAAATAAAATCTTTAAAAAAAAAAAATCTGTAGAAACCCACAGCTGACATCATCCTCAGTGATGAAAGATTAAATGCTTTTGCTTGAATATCAGAAACAAAGCCAGGACATCCACTCCCACCATTCCTATTCAACATTACACTGGAAATCCCCCAGTGCCATAAGGCAAGAAGAATATAAGGCATACAGATTGAAATGGAAGAGATACAACTGGTCATAAATAAGATGGTTTCTATGTAGAAAATCCCAAGGAATCTACAATAATGTTCTTAGAACAAATAAGTGAGTTTAGCATGGTTGCAGAATATAAGGGAAATAATGAAAAATCAATCATATTTCTATAGATTAGCAGTGAACAGTTGGAAACAAGCTAGAAAAACAATACCATTTATGATAGCTCCAAATTAGATGCTTAGGTATAAATCTGACAAAATATTCATGGGCTCTGCATGCTGAAAACTACCAAATGCTCCTGAAAGAAATCAAGGAAGACCTGAATCAGTGGAGAGAGAACTGTGTTTATGAGTTAGAATAGTAATGTGTCAATTCTCCACAAATTGATTTGTAAAATTAATGCAATTCAAGGATTTTCTTGTGGACATAGATGTGCCAATTCTGAAATTTACACAGAAAAGCAGAGGAACTGGAATGGGACCATTTTTACAAAAGAAGAATGTGGACAGAATCACACCTCCCCATTTTAACTTGTGCTGTAAAGCTCTGCTGAACTCAAGACTGTGGTTATGGAGGAGAGACAGACATACAAGTCGGTTAAACAGTAGAGAGAATCCAGAAATAGACCCACACAAATGTTTTCAGTCAATTTTTTGAAAATTGCAAAGACAATTCAGCGGGGGAAGAACAGCCTTTTAAGTATATGGTGTTCTAACAACTGGACATCCATATGCAGATATATAAACTTCAGTACCTTCCACCTGGCATAAACCTAAAAATATAAAAATTCTAAAGGAAACAGAAGAAAATCTTTATGATCTTGGATTAGGTAAAATGTTTACATGTAACACCAAAAGCACAATCCATGAGAGAAAATATGGGTAATTTGGACTTCATAAAAACTGAAAGCTTTTGCTCTGCAAAGGCTACAGTTAAGAAAGAGTGAAAAGACAGGCCACAGACTGGGAGAAAATATTAGGAAATCACGTGTCTAACAAGACTTGAGTCCAGAATATTTATACCTAAATATATAAAAATAGTAAGAAAACAAATAGCCCAGTACAAACTGGGCAAAGACCATATCCAGATGCCAGATAAGCACATGAAGTTGAGATGCTCAGCATCATTCCCATTAGGGAAATGCGGATTAAAAGCACAACAAGACACTGCTATACACCTATTAGAATGACTAAAATCTAAAAACCTGCCAAAGAAACTGACAACGTGAGTGGGAAGATGTGAAGCAACTGTAACTCTTACACTGCTGGCTGCGAAACAAAATGATAGAGCTCCTGCGCCGAAAAGTCTAGCAGTTTCTTACCAGGTTACATACACATTTACCTAGTACTACATGACCTAGCATTCCCACTCCTAGGTATTTATCCCAGAGAAATAAAGACTGATGTTACACAAAAACCTATATTTGAATGTTTATAATCAGTGTCCTCCAGAAGCTAGGTTGGGACTAGCTCAGTAAGCATTGTAGGAGAAGGAAGCCCCACCCAGATCTGCCAAGACCGTCTGCCCCAGCCTTGATGGTTTTATGCTAATTGATTAATTTGGGGGTAAGCCACCAAAGCCCAAGGGGGCTTCTCTGTCCCACATGGAGAGCTGATAAAAACCCACTATGCTGTTTAGGCTCCTTAAAAGTTTTCTCCATGACTAAAGATCATCAGTTACATTGGGAACAAAATGAAGTGTAGGATTAGTGTGAGCACAGCCTTTTTGCTTAGTGATGTCTGGACCTTTGTGCCCGAAGAAAATGGGAATATGATTCTTGCTGCTTGCCAGGTCTTAGGCAGTTTTGTAGTCAGTCTGACAACTTCTGCCCGTCCCCAAATAATTCATAGTTATGAAAAACTACTGATGGCAAGACGTAAATTAAGAAAATTAGGGTAGTGTTCCTTTATCGATCTTACCAGTCTTTATATAAACAAAACTCTGGCTTGATTTCTGTTTCAGATCACAAAAATGGACAGCACTTTATAATACCTCAAATGGCAGACAGGTAAGGCCACTGAAATACCAATCAGTTTTATCTGTTACTATTATTTCCTTGGTTGTATAGTGTTTAAGTGTATTATACTTTGTATTTAACAAAGCCCATACATTTTTCTCTTTTACGGCTATACAATTTGGAAATAAGACGGCTGTAAGTAAACCACCATGTAAAACTTAAGTTTGAAAGAGTACAAGTAACAGACATACTAGTAAAATTGGAGTTAGTGATATTGTCACAGTTTTAGCTAGTTCTGACGGCATATCGTGTCGATAGGTTGTATCACAGAATATATTATAAGAGAGGATATTCTTTGTCTATAACAGGGATTGGCAAATTTTTTAAGGGCTAGATAGTAAATATTTTAGGCTTTGTGGGCCATACAGCCTCTGTCACAACTGCTCAGCTCTGCCAGTTGTAGACGAAAGCATCTGTGGACGTTAGGTAAATGAAGGGCAAATCAGTTGCAAGAAAATTCTCTTTCTGGACACTGAAATGTGAATGCCATATAATTCTTCCTGTGTTAGGAAGTATTTTTCTTTTGCTTTGGGTTTTTTTCCCCCAAACCACTTAAAAATGTAAAAACCATGCATAGCTCATGGGCTGAACAAAGAAATGAGCCATAATCTGCCAACCCCTGGTCTGTGAGGTTAGCAAAGTTCACAGCTGCAGGAATGAACTTGAAATCCTTATTTATCCAATTACCTTTGCACAAACACTGTCAAGAGTTTATGAAACAGTTAGCTGTTACTCCACATGTAATCTTGCCATTCTGGTTTTTCACATTCTGCCCTTTTCATATTTCCTTCTGTCATGCTCTTTTTAATACTTCAAGAATTGAGACTTCTCACGTAAAGGGCCTGGGGACGAACCATCAATAGTTTTTATCTACTAGTTATTCAGTGATTATCTTTATCTGTACCATGTTGTGTAACTTTGATTTTTCTAAAAGGAGTTACAAATTCTTATGCTCAAAATTTTCTCGCTAACTCTAATGGGCTATAGAATTTTTGTTTCTGACCATGTCCCTGAACTGTTAATTAATGTCTTTGATGCCTTGCCTATCTTAATGTTCTATAGAACTCATAAAAATGGTTTTTATTTATTTGCTTATTAGTTCTGTACATTTTCTTAGCAGCCTGGATTTGTCTGAATTGGCAAAAGCTGCTAAGAAGAAACTTCAATCCGTGAGTATCTCTGTTTCCTAGTGAAGTTCAGTGTGGGAAACTGTGCATCCTGCTGATACCTGTCCTCAGCCCATGACCTGCTGCAACAGATGACTTTGTTTCCTCCTATGGGATGTTATAAAATCTGAAGCAGAGCATTAAGTATTTAGAGAAGAGACAGAAAGTACTCTTAAGTTTAGTAGATCTAATTTATCGGCTCTGCATCAGGTAACAGCGTTTTTCTCTGTCATTCTGAAAGCAAAGACTGTGCCTTTGATGTTAGGGAGTTGTTTCTCCTGAGAGTTCCCTAGTTTCTCTCAAGAGTGGGACGGTAGCCACCTAGGACGCTAGGGAAAGGCAGGAGCTGACGTTGGAGTTGTGAGTGCCGCAGATCCACTTGGCTGCCATTTGGGATTGGGCCACCACCATCACTGTCTTGCAGAGCCCATGTTGTTCGGCAGAGCTTTTTAAGTGTTTGTTTTCAAGGGCTGGTGGTCCTTCCCCAGGTGCGTGCTCAGAGCTTGCCCAGTTCTGCAGGGCCGAGCCTCCCCTCCGTCTATGTCCCTCTTCCCAGCCTGCCCATCTCAGCCTCAGTCAGGGGCCCGACAGACCAGCTTCTCTGGGCAGCTTCCTCTTAGTTCGATCCCCACAGATGAGGCCTCACCAGGGTGCTTCCCCGCCACCTCAAGCACCAGATTGCCTGCCTTGGGCAGTTCTCATAGCTCTCTGGATCAGAACCAAGATTCTTAACTTCTTGTCATGACCTTGAAGGGCGTGTCATCCAGTGCCCACCATTCAGTTTTTGCCCTGGTTTCCATCTGGTTCCTCCTGCTTGTGTACATGTGTGTACACATGTGTGAATGTATTTAAAACTATTTCATTTTGGGTTAACACTCTCCGAGGCCACCTTCAGATCCTCTCTGGGAATCTTCTCTTTCTGCAGTGTTCTGCTTTCCGGGCTTCCATCCCTTTTGTCATTCAAGTAGCTGAAACACACCTAGTGTAGAACGGAGTTTCCCCAAGCCTGACTCTGAAATTGCCTCTCCCCTTAATGTATGACTTTCTCTTTGTTCCTCTTTTCACAGAAGACCCTTTACTAACACTTCATATAATATTAAGTACTAAGTACTACATAAAATGAATTTATCATTACTAGTATTTAACTGTGTTATGAAATAAATGTATTTTATGCAATTTGGTGTCTCTGTGTTCTGTATCTGTGGTTATGTGTGTCTGTGTTTTACCACGTTTCTTAAATTTAGGAGGTCATATGGTAGGATGATTAAGATGACAAGCTTTGGAATCAGATAGCACTAAATAGTCTCATTTCCTTTTAATTAGAGTATATAAGCCAATTTTTATTTTAAATAATACAAACATTATTGGCAATACTCCAGCTTCCTTTGGCTGACCTACATTTGCTACTCTGAGAGGAGCTGCACAAAAGTTGGGGTTACATTGGTCATATCTCCAACATGCGGCAGGTGCTAGATAAATATGTGGAACAAAGTTGAGAATAGCTCTCGAGAACTCAGGCTCTGGCTCAGACTGGTCAGGTACAGAGCTTATCTCTGACAAGCTCCTTAGCCTCTCCATGTCTTGGCATTCTCTCCTGGAAAGGGAGCTAGTGACCAGTCAGCGGCTACAGATCTGAAATGCACCGTGAGGATGGACTGCTGTTATTACTTGTTGACCCCACCCCGTGGTCTCCCCCTCATGGGGGACAGCTGGACCAGTGCCACTGCAGTGTTTATCCTAAAATATCTCCCTCTCTCCAGCTGAGAGAAATAGAAGACTAATATATTTCTTAAATTAGTAAGTGTTAACATTGGAGAGACTTAAACTTGCATCTTGCGTCCATCACTTGCTGGCTTTGTGACTTCAAGCAAGCTCCTAACTTCTGTGCTTCAGTCTCCTTGTCTGTAAAGTAGGATAATAGTAGTTCCTGTCTTCGTAGAGGTGTCGTGAGTATTAATGTGATGATAGTAGCACAGTGCCTGGGATGTAAGCCTTCAGTCTAACAGTTGTAGTTACTGAGTAATAATAACCTTAGCTTGTAGCCCCTTATTGGGAAGAGACTGGATATTTAAGAGGCAAGTTCAAGCTCCCAGTCCCTCATTACTTTATCCAGCAAAAGGCTCTCAGAGTTTATTTTCAATTATAAATATAAATTCAGCACACAAGAGAAAATGTGGAAAATGGACAGGGGGAATCATCTTCATTCACTATATTCTTAATGGATTCAGGCTCAATATTTTGATATATTTCTTCTGATTCTTATTTTATATGCATGTCATTTTTTTTAATGGAAGCTCAATCTTAATTATAGGATTGTATATCCTGCTTCTCTCATCCAACAGTCTACCCATTTTAACAAGCTCCCATGAGGTCTGTTTAGCCAGCCACATAAAATACCTTCTGGTCACTGTGTGACTGGATATTTACTGGGCCCCATCTCAGGGCCAGGAACTGTGGGTGGACATAAGGAACACAGTAAGGAATAAGATTCAGTGTCAACTAAAAAGTGACAGCCACCAACATCAGGGTGTGTTTTATGAGGAAAACAGTGCAGAGAGCTGGAGTCATCCTGGTGGAGGCTTAGCCTTAACTGGACTGAGGAAGACCCAACTGTCCTTCCCATCCCAGTGGCTGCCGGCTGGCATGGAGACTATTCTATTGGCTGACACTGCATGGCACGCTGATTAGGCAGGCTGCCCTTTGTGGGGGGTGCTGAGTACTTTCCCGGATTGGAGGCCTGCTTCCTGAAGAATATAGCAAAGTGGCTTACTGAAGACTGGATGGTGGTTTCTGCAGTGGCATGTTTTACATTCTGAAAATGGCAGGTTTTGGCATCTCTGTCCCACCATGGGTTTAGGATCCTTTCTATCTGTGGGCACCGACAAATACTCAAGAGCAAAAGAGGGGACTTTAAAGGGTAATGTCACGTGGAGAGTCGAGAACTGGACCCTGCATTTCAGGTGACTCTGCCCTCCTTTATAGCACACCCCTGTCTGCTTGTCACAAAGGAGTGAGGCTGCTGTGGGAGGCAGATATTTCTAGAGGATCTGTACTATTCTGGAAATGTTATTGTCTGTTTGACAGCGGGTATTTACTAAACACTGGCTTTGGATAAGACATTAGAGATTAAAGGGTGAATAAGTCACAGTGCCCACTCATTCTCCCAGCGTTAATCCTTGTCCCTTGTGTTCCTGGTATTTTTTTTTTTTTCACTTGCAGCTAAGTAATCATTTGTTTGAAGAACTTGCCATGGATGTGTATGATGAAGTTGACAGGCGAGAGACCGATGCAGGTGACTGAATGTGGCTTTCTCTTACAAGCTTCTGTTGTCGGTGGGCAGTACTTCCTGGTGTTGCATGTTGTCGACATTTACTTTTGTGTATGTTGGTTTTGGAGTGCGCTTCCCCTAGTCTCCCTCGTGATTACGCCCAAGCCACGGCTCTCAGAGAAGCAGTGGTACACTCGTGGTGATAAGATTCTGTCTCTGGCTCTTTCCTCTGGCTAGTCTGGCTTGCCACACAAAACCACAGCACCCTGGTAACCGAGACAACTGTCGTCCCCTTCCTTCCGGTCAATCCCGAGTACTCTTCAACACGGAACCAGGCAAGTGGCCGAGTCTGAGAAGTAACCAGTGGTGGTATTTTGGGAAGGGCTGATACGGTGTTTGATTTTCCGAGGCCAGGTATTTTAAATTCTTTGATTGATTAAATTTAATATCTTTTACACACACACACATATACACAACTCAAGAAATCGGTAAGAAAAGAATATAAAATAATTCACAGAAGAAATATAAATGGCTTACAAATGTGAAGAAATGTTTAATCTTAATCCAAGAAAGCAGCCTAAAGGCATTCATTAAAATTTCGTCAATCAACTACTCCAGGCTGGTAAGGATATAGGAAAATGGGCTTTCTTACACTATAGATAAGAGTTTCCATTGCTGTAGACTTCAGAAAAGTGATTTGTTAACTGATTTTAGAAGTCTCAAAATTAAGTCCATCCTTTCCCATACATAATCCTTATTTGGGAATGTATGCTAGTAAAATAAAAATAACAGATTTATGCACAGTGATTTTCATCAAAGCACTATATAAAATAATAGAGCATTAAAAACAGCCTAAGCCTCTGTCAGGAGGAGAAAGGTTGAGTAAATTGGGAAGAACTTTTAATTTTTATTGGTGAACGAATATATATAATGATGGAGTTCCAGCATCTAGGCAATAACTTTATCTTGAAATTTTGAATTTTCTTCCAAATCGGTATTTCATTACTGGGTCTACTTCAAAACTGCATTGATAATGGGGAAAAAAGCATCAGGTAGAAATATTTTGGTTTTGTTCACAAAAATAAATGCGCACGGTATTATTTAGTTCTCTTATGTAGATGGCTCTGCCCTGTTTGCAAGGAAAATGTTGATGTGTGCCTCCCCTAGACTGCGGTGATATTTTGATGATGCTTGGAAGTCTTTGCTTGGGAGTCTTACTCAAGTCTAACAATGTGATTGGTTTTCTGTGAATATCCACGTGTATGTTTTCACAGTGGGGAATATTTCCAATTATTTCCTCTCTCAGGGCAGACAGAAACTCGCTCGGTTTAACGCCCATGAGTTTGCCACACTGGTCATCGACATTCTCAGTGATGCCAAGAGGAGACAGCAAGGCAGTCCTCTTTCTGGTTCAAAAGGTAACTGTTTCAAGCTGCTAAAATTTGCTTCTTTGGCATTCTAAACTCGACACAGTTATTAAATTTAAAGTTATAAATTAACTAAAACAATTATCATGAAAAGTTTACTCTTTTGAGCCCTGATGAATTATAAATATTTCGGTGTTGTTAACTGCTATTCTTTGTCCAATATGTTTTTTCCTCTTAGATCACCTATCTTCCCTATAAAATTGCATCCTGAAATTAACCTAAAAGTCTGACTTAGGTCTTATTAAAGGGCAGAAGAAAAATCAGCCTTCTTGATTGATACTTCAGCTCACCTGTTATTGGTTACAAACAGAATTGAGCTCTAAATAATAAAATTTGTTACTATAAACTTTAGATGTCTACAGTAAGAATTATTGTGGTTTAAACTTATAGAGAGCACTGAGCCCTATCTCCACGATGCCCTGTTGAGTCTAGCTTAGTAGCTCCATTTCCCAGCTCTGTGCTTAAGAACACACTCTTCTCCATCTCTATTACTATATACTTCTTGGTTTTTTTTCTAGTTATAGAAGTAATACATTTTTAATTATAAAATATTTAAACAGAAGAAATACATACCATAAAAATTAAGGTTTCAGTTCATTAACTGACATTAGTTTGTTTTTTATTTTATTGGCTCAACCAGGAATAAGCAAATTCTAAGAAAATCTAAATTTTGGTGAAGGTACAGTGATACATAAATTTGAAATCTCAAAATGTATATACTCTTTGATTTGCTATTACTATTTCTGTTAATTTGAGGGGAAATAATCAGAGATGTGAGAATATGTAATACTTTTTTGAAAACATTAGAAACAAGTAATAGAGTAGTGAGAATCACATATTTGAATAATGCAGACATTTTTCCCCCCAAAGAATATATAATGACATAACACAAAGGAATAGATTAGTCTTTTTTTAAGTATTTAATGTAATCCCCATTTTGTAAGGAAAACATTTATACATATACATATGTACAAGTAAATATACCGCATTAAGTACTGTGTAAATACATAATCCTCATTATTTCAGATTGCATATTTGCAAATTCATCTACTAAAACTTATCTGTAACTTCGAAATCAGCACTTTCATGGCAACTTACGGACATGTGCAGAGAGGCAAAAAATTTGAGTTGCCCAAAACTCATGTTCCCAGTTAAAATTGAACAAACCATTTGTATGTCTTTTTGTCTCAACTGTCATATTGTTAACAAATGTCCTTTTTAGGTCTGCTTAGTACCACATTTTACATTTTTGTGCTTTTTGTTGATGATTCTGCTGTTTAAAATGGCCCCTAAGCATAGTTCCGTAGTGCTGTCTGGGGCTCCTTAGCACAAGAAAGCTGTGATGTGCCTTATGGAGAAAATACCTGTGTTAGATAAGTTTCATTCAAACATGGGTTTTTTAGTGCTCTTGGCTGTGAGTACACTGTTAATGAATCAACAGTGTATATTAAAGGTGTCTGAACAGGGACACCTGAGTGGCTCAGTCAGTTGGGCATCCGACTCTTGGTTTTGGCTCAGGTCATGATTTTTTTTTTTTAAAGGTTTTATTTATTTATTTGACAGAAAGAACATGAACAGAAGCTGGGGGAGTGGCAGGGAGAGGGAAGCAGGCTTTCTGCCGACCAAGGAGCCTGACACAGAGCTTGATCCCAGGAACCCTGGGATCGTGATCTGAGCCGAAGGCAGACGCTTAGCCGACTGAGCCACCCAGGCGCCCCTTAGGTTGTGAATTCATGGGTTGTGGGATTGAGCCCCATGGGAGGCTCCACACTCAGTATGGAGTTTGTATGAAATATTCTCTCCCTCTGCCCCTCCCCTACTCATGCTCTGTCACTCTCTATCTCTCAAATAAATAAATAAATGTTTTTTGTTTTGGGGTTTTTTTTTAATATTTTAGTTATTTATCTGATAGACAGAGATCACAAGTAGGCAGAGAGGCCGAGAGGGAGGGGAAAGCAGGCTACCTCCTGAGCAGAGAGCTTGATGCAGGGTTCAATCCCAGGACCCTGAGATCATGACCCAAGCCAAAGGCAGAGGCTTAACCCACTGAGCCACCCAGGAGCCTCTAGATAAATGTTTTTTTTAAATGTTGTATAATTGGGGTGCCTGGGTTGCTCAGTCCTTAAGCATCTGCCTTCAGCTCTGATCATGATCCAGAGGTCCTGGGATCCAGTCCCACATTGGGCTCCCTGCTCGGCGGGAAGCCTGCTTCTCCCTCTCCCACTTCGTCTGCTTGTGTTCCCTCTCTCACTGTCTCTCTCTCTGTCAATTAAATAAATAAATAAGATCTTTAAAAAAGATAAAAAATTTTTAAATGAAAATAAAAAATGGTGTGTAAGCAGAAACACACATAAAGTAAGGTTCTGTATTGATCAGTGGACAAAAACATGAGCAAAGGCTGGCAGGAACCTACCCTGTGTGTCCTCTTGGAACAGTGGTTCAGGATTTGCTAATTCAGTCTTCATACCTTTAGGGACCATACCAACTACAAGTGATGAAATGGACTCTTTATGTGTTTAGGGAAAAGACCGGAAAGGTATAAACCGAAATAAATCAACAGCTATGATTGATTACCACTAGCTTCAGATTTTCTTTCCTTTCTTTCCTTTTTTTTTTTTTTTTTTTTTTTTTTTTTTTTTTTTTTTTTTTTTTTTTTTTTTTTTTTTTTTTTTTAGATTTTATTTATTTATTTATCAGAGAGAGAGGGAGAGAGCACAAGCAGGAGGAGCAACAGGCAGAGGGAGAAGCAGGTTCCCCGCTGAGCAAGGAGCCAGATCCTGGACTCAATCCTAGGACCCTGGGGTCATGACCCAAGCCGAAGGCAGATGCTTAACTAACTGGGCCACCCAGGCGTCCTTCAGATTTTCTGTATTGGGTATTACTTCTGTAATTCAGATGATATATCCATTTTAAATATTAATTTGAAAAATTAAAATTCCTCTTGGAAATCAGAGGTCACCTTGAGTTAGTTGCCTCAGAGAAATTGGAGAGACTTGGATAATTTGTGAAATCTTTTATTCAAAATGTGTTAGAGCCTATGGAATCATACCTGCTCCCCTGTAGGCCATACCTCCCTGGTGTGCACGTGTGTCTGTCCACTAGGTTGTTCTGTTTTCTCCGTTCTCTCTGGCAGTGAGGACTAAATGCCAGCGAGGCTGTTCTTTGAGCAGCAAGTTTCCAGGCTCCATTTTAACAGTGTCCTTACAGTGACATTACCTTGTAAACAAGTTACAGTTACACTTGAATCACGGTTAATTTTATATTAGTTACAACTTTAGTTCCCTGATTTGGAACTACACTCTGTCTCCTGGAATGATGAGAAACTCGGGAACCTGCCTCCTCAGTCTGAGCAGCACTTTCATAACCACCTAATTAATTTGCCCAGATTTGGTGAGTGACCCAGAGTGACGCTGAAATGCCTCTGTGCAGTTGACGGTAGGCCCTCTGGTTGATAACTTGCTCTGTGATTCTTACATTAGTGTGACTATAACATTGGGATTTCTGTCATTTTCTTTTAGTCTTTAAATGGCTAAACCCAAAACTCCTCCCAGTGGATTTTAGGGGAAAAAGTTTTTTTTTAAGCCTGAAGAAAAGTTCTTTGCTTCTATCGATAGACAATGTGGAGCTCATACTGAAAACAATCAGTAACCAGCACAGTGTTGAGAGTCAAGACAATGACCAGCCAGACTATGACAGTGTGGCCTCAGATGAAGACACGGATCTGGAAGCTACTGCAAGCAAAGCAAACAGGCAGAAGGTGAGGTGACACATTGCACACAGAAAGGGAGAATATGTTTCTTCTTGGAATCTTTCCTCCTGCAAAATCGTCTTATTTGTAAACCACAGTGAAAAGTGCTCTGGAGATAAAGTTGGGTTTACTTCTAGCTTGGGCCAGCTAGGTAAATCGTTTTAAAATAGGGGGTCCTGTGTCCCTAAGTTGATTGCTGAATCACAGTTCTACCTCGGTTGTGATTTATAAAACTTGTGAGGAAGGGCTGATGTGTTTTATTCCCTCAGCAAATGTTCACGAAGTAACTTCTCTGGATCATACTCTCCCGAATGAAGCCCAGTCCCTTTCCTGTGAGGCCGTCCCTGCCTGTTAGGAGAGAGAACTGCAGTCAGCGGTACAGAGTGATAGATGTCATAAGAAACAAATGGAAGCCAGGGGTATGGGTGTGAGAGGAGACCCAGCTTGTTGGCAAAGACAAGTGTTCGGGGGCACTGTGTAAGTGTATTATCAACATGTGCCTTAAAGGATGCATGGGATTAGATATGTGGGGAGGCAGGGGAGGGTGATCTAGGCAGAGAGAAGGTAAAGGAGGATGTCTTGCAGAACCTGCTCTTGGTAGAGACAGCCTAAAAGGACTGGGAGACACAGCTATAGCAGAGGGCAGGGGTCACACCATAGAGGAACATGACCTCAGATGGAAGAGTCCCCACCTTGGCAGGCAGTATAGAGCCCAGGAAGCTCTTAGGCAGGGCAGGGGGTGGCTATAGTCAGCAATTTGGGTTCCTCTCTTTGAGGACGGTTCTTGGTAGGTCAGAGAGCAGAGGAAGGAAACCCTGTTGGGGTACTGCTGAAGAGGCTGCCATGGAGCCCATGCTGAGAGGGTCCAGATGGAAGGGAAGTCACAGTAGTCAAGTGAGTGTGACCCAAGGAGAAGACAGCAGAGGGCTGCTGGTCCACATGCTGCTGAGTCCCCAAGACCTTGCCCCAGATCTCGCCCCAGAGGAGCTCAGCAAACATTTGAGAATGGACAAACAAAGACAGATAAACAGGTCTCAGCAATAAGTTCAAATGTTTGAAGCGGGGACGTAGACCTACAGAAGATGTATCCAGAGCTGTCCAGCTCACACGACTTCAAGAAGGGTAGTGCCATCGGTAGATACGGGGAATGCAGAGGGGACAGCAAGAGTCACTTGTCCCATCTGATACGCCCCTGCCCAGTGTCCCCAGAAGCACCAGATTTAGACCAAAAGCCAAAGTCATGATGGGATCCTACTAGCTGGTGTCCTCTCTGCCTTGCACACCTGCTCCCTCTGGCTAAGCTCTGCTGCTGGCTAGAACATTCCTCCAGACAGCCACTGGACTGATGTCCTTCTGGCTGTTACTCATGTCTCACCTACCCAAAGGCTTATCCCACCTGTCTGATTAAAAGGCACCCACTTTCACCCCTAATTGTCTCCCCAGCCCCTCACCTTGCTCCATTTTCTCTGTTTTCCACAGCACTTGTCATCTGCTGTCATACTAGGTAGTCACTTATTTTTATTTTGTCCCTCTCCCACTCTGCTGGGGTATAAACACCATGGAAGCAGTAATCTTTGTCTATTTTCTTTTTTTATATATCCCAAGTCCCTAGAATACTGTCTGATGCTCAATACAAATAGGTTGGAATGAAGGAATTACTGAAAGAATGTATTGAAAAAAGGAAAAAGGAATGAGCAAGAGAAAGGCAGGCAGGCAATACAAGACTGATGCTCCGAGAGTCCTCATCAGACTAGATTTGTGGCCACACTCCCTGTTCTGTTAGAAAATACTGACTCTGATATTTTTCAGATATTATAGTAACCCTACCTTTATGTTTTATTTTTGTGTTCCTCCCAGAAGCCTTGATTTGCTTTGATTAACTTTGCAGTCCAGCTGGCATGGTCAGAATTTGAGATTCTTTAGCTATTAGTCTTGCATGTTATCGTCATCTCAGATTGTGAACATTTTCCCCAATTTATTTTTAGAGCCTAGATTCAGATTTATCAGATGGACCAGTCACTGTGCAGGAATTTATGGAGGTCAAAAACGCTCTAGTGGCTTCTGAGGCCAAGATACAGCAGCTAATGAAGGTGAATAACAACTTGAGTGACGAGCTGAGAATTATGCAGAAAAAGGTAACATGTTAATAAATGCCAGGATGATTGACTCTTTAACCCCGTAGTATAAGGAAGAATCCCAGGCACAATGCTGGTGGGCAGAGGGAAGAAGAGCAGTTACTGTAACAGACCTAAAAACCTTTGGGCCAAGCTTTTTGGAAGCAGTACGTATTTGGATATTTCAGATGAAGTGGTTTTGATTAGAAATAAGTCCAGAGTGAGTTTCCCAGGCACTTGAACCTAGTTGCAGCCACCCTTGCACTGCTCCATGCTTCCTGGGAATGTGGATGCCCCTCGTGGATGCACGCCATCCTATTGCTCATTCTAAAGAACCACACCATGAAGACAGAGCAGGCAGAAGCCCTTCTCAGCGCTCCGTGCAGAGAGAGTGCCATCCCTGCTCACTCATATTCTGTTGTTACCCAGCTCTGGCAGCTTTGTCCCCACATCCCCAGTACTTACTAATTTATGATATCCTCAGAGCCTAGAGCAGGGCCTGCCGTGGAGTAGGGACTCCGTAAATATAAGAAAACATTTTCGTTTGCACTACCGAGAGCTGTACACTAGTAAGAGACGATCTCATTTGCCTGGCATGTTCTCATTCACTGCCTTTTGGGAGAGTCAGAAATACATGAATATATTAGCCCCTAAAAGGAGCGTGGCTACTAGTAGCAAGGAGTATGCTTAAAGGGGGATTATGTGTGCAACTCTTTATGAGAAGGCTCTCCCTGTCTGATTTTGTGCACTTCCCTTAAATAGAAACAAAACAAAGTATGTATCTGTGTCTTAATTCTGCCATTTGGAGAGTAATGTTTCAGAATCATTATCAGGAACAGAGGACAAGGTGCACTCCCTGTGTGGCGGGCCCTTCCCAGGCATGTCCCCTAAAGGAAGCCTGAGGAACTAGGAGGAGGAGGTCTGTCCCCTCTGCCTGTCAGGGAAGGACAATGCAGTACACTCTCGCTTGGGGCTGGGTCTAGGATTCTTTTGGTGTGGAGTTTTAGATCTTTTTTTTTTTTTTTTTTTTTTTTTTTTACATAAATGGCCCCAAACCTGTAATACTGCCTGAAGATCAACCAGATTTTAATTCACCCTTTGTTTGGGCCAGCCTGGCCCTATCAAGGGCTGGTGTACACCTGTGAACAGGGTAGACCAAGAGCCCTTCTGCTGTATCATACAGGGCTTGCACTTCTTCTGTCTTTTCTGAAATATCTTTTGTTTAATGAATTACAGTTTGTCCCATTAATTGAACTAATAATTTTTGTTGAGGTGACTTTTTCTGAAACATGCTGACTTTGCCAGTGTAAATCAGTCTGCTAACCATCACTTTTTTTTTCTTTTTTTTTTTTTTTTTTGGCTGTAATGCTCCTTTAGTATTTGTGGAAATTGCCAGAGATAACCTCACATCTCTGAAAGCAAATGGCTTGAGCCTTAAGAAATGCAAAGTGAAATTATTTGCCATTGCTCATGGATTATCTCCTCAATTCTTAGAAATGCTTTTGATTTCTGGAGCTATTGAATTACCTGTAACTTCTCATTTCCTGTTACACTCCTTCCAAGCAAACATGGATAGTCTGATTCTTACTAAGATAGCATCAATCAAGTTTATTCTAGGACATCTCTCTGAATATGGAGGACTAAAATTTTTTAAAATCAAGACAAGGAACTTGTGCTCTCAAATACATTCAAGTAAAATCCACACTGGATATTTTAGAGGCCTGACAAGTGTTAAGTTGAAGTTTCAAATTTCAGGGCATTCATTTTTGGATGACAAGGCATTATCTAAAAAACTTTTTTTTTTTTTTTTAAATAAAGTAAGTAAGAAGGGTTGTTGGTTTTTTTTTAAGATTTTATTTATTTGACAGAGAGAGATTACACGCAGGCAGAGAGAGGGAAAACCGGCTCCCCGCCGAGCAGAGAGCCCGATGCGGGGCTCGATCCCAAGACCCTGAGATCATGACCTGAGCCAAAGACAGAGGCTTAACCCACTGAGCCACCCAGGCGCCCCTAAAAAACTCTTAAGAGAAAGTTTTTACATAGACAGGCACATGACCAGACACACTGGTCATTCATGGAGGACCGTGTGCGGTTCTGCTCCTCACTTTCTGGACTGTGTCCATTTCCCTTTAGGACATGGGCTCACTAATAAATAGTTTGACAGGCACCTTATGCTTGTCTCTATCCTGGAATGTAGGAATTTTCAGTGGCTGCTTGTCACTTTGCAGCTGTTCTTTCATTAGGAAATGAGTTGCACATAGAAGTTATACCCCATAAGCCTTTGTGGTGTAGAAGCACTCTATCATTCCTTAGTGGGTCATCCTTGGAAAAAACAGAAATGAGGGTATTTCTGTGGCAGAGGCAGTATAAAGCAGACTGTCCCCAAAATTTGGCGCTATTACTGTAAACTATGTAGAATTTGCTTATTTTGCAAAGATGTGTTGGTTTTATTTCAAAGTTAGGTAAAAGTTTTTGTTCTATATAGTTGACAAAGTAGCATGATTTGTATCTGATCTTTCATATTTAACAGTTGCTTGGAAAAGATGCTAATTAATGAAGAGGAGCAGCCACTATTGGTGTATAATTTACAGATCGGTGCTTTCTAAATAAAAATTGAAAGTAACTCCTAACACTGAATGGGTTTGCTATTGAAAAAGTAATGATCTTCTGGTGCAAATACATTTGCTTGCGGACTTAAGCCTTGGCCCCATTGGGGAATTTGGTCAGAGTTTACAGTCTCTGTCAAAGAGTAGACAGCTGAACTTACACCACACCCAACTTATAAAATGTCTTGGAAGATGAAGGAGCACCAGAGGGGAAGGACACTGTGCAGACGGGACTCAGTTAATTGTGTTTCAAATGCCAGACGCTAAGGAGTAACACGATTCCTTGTTGATCCCTTAACTCTAACTCATCAAACACCATGAAGCAGCCTGCATGTGAGGAATGGAAGGAGCAATCAGGGTCTCCAAGTGACAGCCTTTAACTAAAATAGCGTGGTGCCAGGCAGATTAGAGTGATTAAAGCTGACACCGCCGAGGTGGAGTTTTTGGGTGACAAAGCCAAAGGAGAGAGGCCAAATATTCCGGCCCTGGCGGAAAGCTGATCAATCACCGGAGGGAAGCAAGCGTGCTACGTGGAGCATTCAAATGAAGATATTAACATAGTTTGATAGGCCTCCAGTTTTCTTCGTGATATGTTAATATAGCAAACATACCATGATTCGGTTCCTTCTCTTTTTTAAGAAGTTCTAAATTGTTTGGAATATCAAGAGTATTCTGTAATAAAAATTTGTTGATCATAATTTTTCTTGTTGGCTTTTTGGGAAGCAATAGCCCATCTGATTTTTCGTAAGCTAAACTTCACTGTCTTTCTTGCTTTGCAAAGCAACTCCGGTTATCTTTGTGCTGCTTCCATGGTGTCTGCTGGCATTTTTGGCATTTGCAAATTGCTCAGGGCTCATTTGAAAAGCAGCTTACCTAAATCTTCATGATCTCAAGCTCTTGCTTGAAACAGCCTTAGAAGAATCCAGAGTCTGGCTTGCCTGCAAACATTTCCCAGGCCCACCATGACCAGTTTTTAAGTGGTTAGACATTTTGTTTTTTAAAAAAGTCCAAACTGTAACTTTTCTGCAATGAGAAATCAAGCCTGTTTAATTTGCTTGAGTGATAAAGTGAGTTGTGTGTCACTCATTCTAGGAGAGCAAGCTCTTGTTTGTAGTTGCCTGTAACTTTCAACCCAGCTAGATGTTACTGTTCTTACTGTTTAAAGCTGGTAGTTGTATGCGTTTACTTGGTGTTTGCTTTTTCTGCTTGCTATAGAAAAACACCGTCCCACTGCCAAACATTTCTTTCAGCTTCAAACACTCCAGAGTGAAAATTCGAACCTCAGGAAACAGGCCACAACCAATATTTATCAGGTGCAAACTGGTTCTGAGTACACAGACACTTCGAACCACTCTTCCTTAAAGCGACGTCCGTCTGCCCGGGGCAGTAGGCCCATGTCCATGTACGAGACGGGATCAGGTCAGAAACCATATCTCCCAATGGGAGAAGTGAACCACCCCGAAGAGAGCAGGACGAGACTCCAGCCTTTCCCCGCGCACGTAAGTAACACCACCGGCGCTTACGCTCTTCACTCTCTGTCCAGCCTGACTCCTGCATTCCCTCTTCTGAACCTGCAGATCCCTGTGTCTCTGCTTTGCCAAATTGGGCTAGGAGAGTTATCCTTGTGTTTGCTGTATTAACATGTCAACAGATGCTGATTATACTCCCACAAGCAGACAGGGCCATTGGCTGAAAGTTTTCCAGCAAGGTTCAGGTTCTGGTTCCTATTCAGCACTGCACACAACCCCACCCCAACTTTTCTCCCTCATATCCATATCATTCCCAGCCAGCCAGAACTGGAACTTCTTTTGTAACTAACTTTCTTCCCCACTTCTAAAACCTAAAATAAATGGTAAAGGTCACCAGCAAAAGGAAGTGCCATCTTCTTTGATGTAGACCGATAGGTGCCCCTCTGTGAAATGGAGCCCTTAGAACTCGGTGTGCCTTCTCTGCGCCCCCCCCCCCCCCACCAGCGGGGCAGGTGGTGTGTGTGGCCTGGACGTGCAGGGTAGGTCTGGAAGCCTCCGCTCCTCCTCTGGCTCTCGGCGTGTGGTCAGCCTGCCTGCTTAGCTTCTGCATCCCCCTTCTCCCCTTCATGGAGAAAATGTTGCTGTGTCATTTCATAAAAGGGAAATGTAAACCCTCTATACCAATTTTACAAGTATTGTATGCCAAAGATTGTATTCTGTAACAGGCTGCTAACCACCTTGTTCTACAGTGGAATAAGTATTGTGTTTTGAGGTTTTCAAATGTTACATTTCTTTTGGATTAATTTATTTTAAAAGCCCATGTTTTGACAAAATGTTACAGCCCTTTAGAACTTTGTTTTTTTCAGAGAGTAGTATTTATCTTTCATGAACGTGAAAGTTGTTATTTCTTTAGTCAAATTTTATAGGAGTCTCCAAGAAATTCTGAGTAAATGCAAAGTAAAGGATATGGTCTAGTAAATTAAGCCCTAGTTTAATTTTGTCAGGCTTAAGTGCAATAAAATTTCAGTGTTGTTGTATTGTAGTTGGGGGAGGGGCTCTTCAGCTTTTTAAGTTGTTTGGGCTAAAACATTCTAAGGCAATTGATTTGATACGTTTGGTGTAATGGAAATGCCATCGAACTAACTTGATCTTATTTTTGTATAACTGAAAACAAAAATTATGAAAAGCAACTTTGTCAGTTTTCACAGTATCCTTTTTTATTTTAGAAACATTTAGAATGCAATGTTATTTTATTGCTGAAGTTCTGTATCTGTACTGAAGAATAGATTAATAACCTATACCAACTGAACCATTCATATAGTTTCTTATTTCGAGTATATCCTGATTAAAAAACAAATACTCATTTAAGGCTATCCATTTAAAAAAAACTGACAAAATGAACAAATTAGGCTAGGTGTTATCTTTTCTCTTATGGAAAAGTAGCTTTGTAAATTCCAAGTAATTTCTGGGAGGCATCTCGCTAAAGGAGTAAACATTTCTGGGGACCAGTCATCAGTTAGCATGGCAGTGAGCCTGCTTGTCACAGAAATTTCAGCATTGATCTCACACGGTGAGTTACTTTTTAGGATTTGTTTACTGGGAAGCCCTGGGCTGAAGCCAGGATAGGTGATAGGTGGTAGGGTTTTTTGTTTGTTTTGTATTTTCCCGAGTGTGTTTTTTTTTTCCCCTTCCAGATTGGGAGGAGTGCGTTTGTGACCTCCTCTTCGTCTCTGCCTTCCTTCCCCTCCACACTTTCCTGGTCGAGGGACGAAAGCGCCCGAAGGGTTAAGTACACTCTGACCGGTCTGCTCTCTGGAGGAGGGGCAGTGCTCCTGGGCGCTTTGTGCTTCTCCTGGCCCTCCACTAACTGCCCTTCTGTCCTGCATGAGGCAGTGCTTCCCCCAGGTGTCTCACCACAGCAGCCCAAGGGCACACACACGCACGCGCGTGCACACACACACACACATGCACACATGCATGTCTGTAGGAGGCGGTCTCCCTTTTCTCTAACCCCATGTTGCTCAATTTCACTTAATATTAACAAAGTTTGTAATTCACCCTATAACATTTATTCAGAACATACTGTCTCTTTAAACATTCAGAAAATTAGCTGACTGCTGGTTAAATATTGTGGTAGGGTAATTGTGTCAAATTTGTCGAGAGTAACAGTTATCAGATTAACATTAGTATACTTGGGCTAACTGAAACACTAAGACATTATGCTTTATTATTTTTTTATTTCTTTGCCTGTTGACATTTTTTATGTCCATGCCATACCTGACATACCCAGGTTTTGCAGTCCCTGTGTCCCGCATCAGAATTGCAACACGGGGCAGCTTTGGAGGTGTAGGCAGCTGTTAGTGTGGCGCTCATCACTTCATGAGTTGCTCAAGTCCAGCTTGATGATGTATGATTTACATTCCCTATAACAGTATATGATTCAGGTAAGCCCCTTTTAGAGTAGCCAGACAATCACATTTATTAAGCACCTCCTCTGTACCCAACCTTTTGGTATGTCAGAGTATCCTAGGGACTTGAATGACATTCCTGCTCCCAAAGGCATTGTCAGTTTAAAAAATCCTTTCCTGTGGCACCTCGCTGGCTCAGTCGGTTAAGCATCCAACTCTTGATCTCAGGTCTTGATCTCAAGGTCGTGAGTTCAAGCCCTGCATTGGGCTCCAAGCTTAATGTGGAGCCTACTTTAAAAGAAAATTCCTTTCCTGCACAAAGTGCATGATGTCAAGCTAGAAAACAGTAGGGAGAGTGTACAGGCTTTGAAGATGTGCATTCAGGTCATGGCACACTTTCTTTAACAGAAGGGTTAACTCAAGAGGAGGGAAGGTGGCTGTGGGTGAGGCAGTACCCTCCCAGACAGGGTGGGGTTTGCACTAGGCTTTTTTCCATTCCTTCCACATCAGTAGGAATGACAGAGAGTCGTTCTTCCCCACTACCAATGCCATATGGCTCATCGAGGCCCTTTCAATACTTGGAGGTAATCTATTAAAAGGAATTCTTATTGTATTGGTCTTCTGAAGAGTTCAGAAATTAAATTGCAATGTTTTTATTGTAATTTTTCAGTTAACTGAGGGACAGTTAAATAGAAATGAAACAACGCATTTGAAATTTTAGTAATAAGGGTCAAGTAAATCTCTTTTGCCCACTGCAAAATTTGTTTAAAAAAATTTATCTTCTTTGGTAGTTTTGAAAATCCTTACATGGCTGCTTGCTGAGACAGTTGTTGTTTTTTTTTTTAAGATTTTATTTATTTATTTGGTAGAGATCACAAGTAGTCGGCGGGGCGGGGGGGGGGTAAGCAGGCTCCCCGCTGAGCAGAGAGCTCGATGCCAGGCTCGATCCCAGAATCTTGGGATCATGAACTGAGCTGAAGGCAGAGGCTTTAACCCACTGAGCCACCCAGGCACCCCGAGACAGTTTTATACAAGATTAACAGTTATGTCATTTATACTCATAATCTTTTTTTTTTAAAGATTTATTTATTTATTTATTTGACAGATTGAGAGAGAGAGACATCACAAACAGTCAGAGAGGCAGGCAGAGAGTGAGGTGGGAAGCAGGCTCCCTGCTGAGCAGAGAGCCCAATGCAGGGCTCAATCCCAGGACCCTAAGATCGTGACCTGACCTGAAGGCAGAAGCTTAACCCACTGAGCCACCCAGGCGCCCCTATACTGATAATCTTGATTGTTCCTGACAGCTTCATCATGAGTTTAGGCTATTATGGTATTCAGAGAAAACTGCACATCTATTCAGTAAACTAAACCAGCACCAGCTATAAGGTAACTTTTCTATTAACAGCTTTGAGAGAGCAGCACTTTAACTAATGGGTCTTAATCTTAGCTCTGCATGTTTATAATCATTTTTATATAATTCAATGCTGGCTAATTTGAAATCCTGTACCTTGCTTTTGTTGACAATGATGAAAGACTGAGTAACTGATTTCCCAGATGGTTATTGCTATGTGTTGTTTTCTGTGCTTAAGGAACATTTCCTGAGTGCTTGTTGGATATATGAGTTAACTCTTCTAAAATGTTTGAATGAAACCTGGTACTTTGATCATTGCGGGGTAATGATTTGATTTGTAATTATCACATTTACATCAAGGAAAGCAGAAAGATTGATTATAAAAATGTGAGATTTTCTGGGTTTAATTCTGTTTTCTAGATTTTTCCACTGGAGCAGCTCTGGATGAATTTTCTAGAATAATTATTTAAATGCAAGTTTTTTACGTTTCATTTTTGTATGTGCATGTGTGTGTGTATACACACACACACAGACACATCCACATACACTCATCTACATGTATGTGCATGTGTATATTAAAAGTAAAGGAAATAAGCATTCCCTGTGTAAGGTAAGATGGGGTATTTTTGTTTGTTTTGGGGGAGCTTTTTTTAGATCACCTCTGGAAGAGCATGCTGAGCACTTCTTCCCTGTTCCCTGCACGGGGTACATGCCTAGCTTTGGTCCTCCAGCTACACTTCTAGTATCCAGTAACTCACTGATGGATTCATAAAGCCAGATCAGAATAAGGCACCCGGTAAAACAGAACTGCTTACTGATAGGAGAGGAAAACTCAGGGATCTGGAAGGTTGTCGTAGATTTTATAGAGTAGCTTTACAGACTCTCCACACAGCTCCAAGCCAACACTTTACATCATTTGCCAGATGAATTTGAGTAGATAGAGCATGAGCTCACATTGATTTTTAGGAACCCAGCAAGCATCTTATATTAGAGAACCAAATAGGAACACTCAAATATGGGAAAACCTCAGCATACAGTGGAAGGGCGCCTTTGCCCTGGGAGGGGAAAAGGAGGCCAAGGGGAGAGTAAAGCGAAATGTGGCATGAATAAGTCTTTCCCCACCCTGGGGCTGGCAGCCTTGCCAGTCTGCATCGGGCCTTCGGAGGGCCAAGCAGCATTACCAGCAAGGAGCAGATAATTAGACTTCATATAGACTCTTAAACTGACTTACTGTACGCTAGCCATTCTTTTGGATGAAGATACAAAGTTTCCATAGGTTTGAACAAGGGTCTTAATTTACAGCCATATCTTTAGCCACATTTATTGCAGCATCAATAAAATTCCTTAGTCACATGTTTCAGTTAACTTGGATTAAATTCAAGGTGTAAAGGTGGAAATAGCTCGTATTTGTATTTTGCAAAGTAGTTGGTTAGGTTTTGAATCGGATTCCACTGACTTCTGTTCTAGACGATGAAATTCCCAAACATTGTGAATAAAATAAATACTGAGGGAAGATCATTTTTATTACACTCCAGAACTAACATAGCCCCCTTCAAGGGAATGTGGTCCCCTCCAAATATGGTCACCCTGGAAGACCTATGCTTCACTGTGCTGATGTTTGCCCAAAACATTTTTTAGGATTCCTCTATTGAATCTGTGTCTCATTTTTGAAACTCCACAATTGCATCAAATATTTATATCCTAAGGGATAGATGTTTTGGGAAACATAAAAGTGGTTGGAAACCAAGTGTCATGCTGGATTAATCCATTTTGGTTCACAAAAAACATGCAACAGTAATACCAGTTTTCTTGTGTGGCTCATACCAACTGAGGGCAGTTCTTGGAGAGCCCTAAGTGCTCTGAGCAGTGACAATCCTCAGGGCCCCAGGCATAGAATACAGGATGGGCCCTAGGTTCTTGGTGCTGATTTTCTGCCGATTCTATGGCCTTGGTGTTGTCCCCTAGCTCTTTTGGCCCTTTGTTTTCTCATCTGGTATTAGACTAGATAATTTGCAGCCGCTTCCACCACCGAAGGTCTCGAGTATGTAAGTGCTAGCCTATGTGCATTGTATTTTAGTTAAACTCCATACTCCTTAGAGAACTAAATGTAGTGTGTTGCCTCACGTGTCTGCGTTAGTTTATACTGGGGATCTGTTTATGGAGTTGCCACTGAGCTAAGAAGAAAATGGTGCCAAGAAGGAGAGAAATCATTTCTGGATCTACTATTCAGCTTCTACTAAATTTTCAATAAAGGGTTGATTGCTGTCCCAAGTGAGATCTGGGGCCTGAAGGCCACGTAGCCTAATAGGTAATGATTCCTAAGCAAGGCTCCCAAATATCTCATGCTTGAAACATAATGGGTGTTGCCTTTCTCTCTTGCAGGCATCCAGGCTTGAGAAGCAGAACAGCACGCCTGAAAGTGACTACGACAACACCCCCAATGACACGGACCCAGATGACACAGGGTACAGCTGCAGGAAAACTGCCCTGGGGTGGGCTCTCGAACCTGAGACCTAGCAGCCGTGCTCAGGAGACGCACTTTATCCCCCACGTCCCTGCTCTGTATTTTCAGACCCAGGAGGTCGTAAAACATGGAGGCATAAGTTCATAGTTCAACCTCTTATCCTATTATTACCCCAGGGGCCTGGTTTTCTTTTACCGGCATATTATACACCGTCTCTGAGGCTGTAATGTGCTTAAAATCAGTACTCTTAAGTCAGCATGAGGTCACATTCTACGTCGTAGCCCAAGGGATGAGCTGGCTTAAGGATGGCTCTGTAACAGCACATCCTTGCTGTTCCACTTGTTTCCTCCCTTTCCCCGTCTTTCCCCTTTCTCTGAGAGTCATGATTTCCAGCTCCGTGGTAGCATGAAGCAGTTGCCATGTGAGCTGCTGCTGCCTGTTGAGGAAGCAGCCTCATCGTGAGTCTCCTGCCTGACAGGATGTAGGAAACCACACAAGCAGCCAGCTCATGCATTCAGCAGGTGCACATGCACTGGCTCCTAGAAGCAGAGAGGCAGCTGAGAAGCACCTGTCACATGTAGCCACTTTCTGATGGTCACAGGTCAGGCAGAAAGGGAAGGCAGAGGAGTATGGTGTGGCAAGGCGATGGCTCAGTACCAGATACAGCGGAAACCCACACAGCCCCAAGCCCCGTCCTCCCCAGCACGGAAGACGTCATCCGGAAAACTGAACAGATCACCAAAAACATACAGGAGCTCTTGAGAGCAGCTCAAGAAAATAAACATGACAGGTAAGGGGGTTTGGAAAAGCGCTGGAAAAGCGCTCTGAAAGAGATGCTGCTTCATCACCAACAGGCACGGGTTGGGTTTATTTCAGCATGCTGTTATTTGTAAGGGTTTTTGAAAAGTTCAGTTTGTGTAACAGGCTTAAGAACAAATTTGTAAATTTCAGTGGGGTTTTTTTTTTTTTTTTACATGGTATTTTCCATTTTCCATGTTCTTATGAAAAGTGCTTTGGAAACAGATGCCTCTAGAAATAGAATTGCAGCCTGGTTAGAGTTAGTCCTATTCCTGGTGCCGGGTATCAAGAAGGAAGAAAGAAGCTTCCTTAGAGCTTGCGGTTGATTCTTCCAACCCCTGTGCTCCCTGTGGTCTCTCTAGCTAGAGCAGACTTGTCTGATTTAAAAGGTATCCTGACACGAATTTGATTTCTTAGGTCTCCTTTTTGTGCGTGTATGTGTGTGCATGTGTGCAAGCATGTGTGAACATCTAGGAAACAAAGTTTACAGGTAAAAGTGAATCTAATTGATACCCAAATAATACTATGCTCCTGAAGTAAGAGGCATCTTACTCTGAACAGAACCACATCCTGCAGTTTTGTTTTGTTTTAAGAATTTATTTATTTATTTATATTTGTCAGAGCGAGAGAGCAGGAGTGGGGTGGGAAGAGAGCCAGGCAGAGGGAGAAGCAGGCTCCCCGCTGAGCAAGGATCCAATAAGGGACTCAGTCCCAGCACCGGGGGATCATGACCTGAGCCGAAGGCAGGTGCTTAACCGGCTGAGCCCCCCGGGCGGCCCCTGCAGAGTTCTTTTTTTTTTTTTTTTTAAGATTTTATTTATTTATTTGACAGAGATCACAGTAGACAGGCAGGCAGAGAGAGAGAGAGGGAAGCAGGCTCCCTGCTGAGCAGAGAGCCTGATGCGGGACTGGATCCCAGGACCCTGGGGTCATGACCTGAGCCGAAGGCAGCGGCTTAACCCACTGAGCCACCCAGGCGCCCCTGCAGAGTTATTTCTTATGGTGAAGAAGGGACTGGCTCTTGTTCTAGCTCATCCTTTTGTTTGCTGAGCACAAATTCTGAGAACTTCTGATGAGTCGTTCACTGTTCTGGGTGACATCCTAGTTTCCTGTGGCCAGCCGTGTTGAGAGACACTCGTGAAACATGTAACATCCTCCCACTGAGTTTATTTTATTTTATTTTATTTTATTTTATTTTATTTTATTTTATTTTTAAGATTTTATTTATTCACTTGACAGAGAGAGATCACAAGTAGGCAGAGAGGCAGGCAGAGAGAGGGAGGAGGAAGCAGGCTCCCCACCAAGCAGAGAGCCCAATGCGGGACTCGATCCCAGGACCCTGAGATCATGACCCAAGCCGATGGCAGAGGCCCAACCCACTGAGCCACCCAGGCACCCCTCCCACTGAGTTTATGAAAGCAACAGAGGTCAGTCACAAGCCCTCACCAATCTCGCTGTCTTCTGTAGTCGGCAGAGTGTAAGTTGTTCAAGGAACACTGGGCTCCACCTCCTTGGCTTCCTTGTTCTCTCACTCCGCATAAAGATGCACCAGCATCTTTTGTCTTCTCTGTGATCCCAGCACCCCCAGACTAGACTCCCCTTCTCTCCCCTTTCCCTTTTTCCACACCTCTGACTTCCCCCAGGGTCACTCCTTCCACTCGACAGGAGAGGAGTGGACAGTGTTTAGTGAAGGATGAGAGTTCATCTTCTGGATGGACTGCTGGAGGTTCCTCGGAGGAGAAGAGGAAGGCTGTTGCTCAGCCTCCTTCCATGAGAATTACATGGCTCTTCATCTCCCTCTTCCCAGGCAAGTCACACACCCCCATGCCTCACGAGCTCCCTGCGTAAACATGTGTCACACCGCACCGAAGGGCAGTCTTTAACTGACTCCCAGTACCAAGATGGCCTCCCTCCTCAGGGCGTTCCCACCAGTTGACAACAGGCTTTGCTTTTCATTTACTCCAGTTCAGAAGTGCCATGCTGTATTTCAAACAAATCAAAAAATATGTTTACATTGCATTGTTCTCTTCAGTAATTGTCAGAAATACCTGCCTGGAAGCCATTTTTGGCCTCAGACCACAATAAGGTACTTGTTTTTATTTTTCTTTTCTTTTTTTTAAGATGTACAAACCCATTCAAAAACCTCATGATCTGATTTTTTTAAGAGAGAATGATGCAGAGTTTAGTCATTAGTTCACTCTTCCAGTTTAAATCATAATTGATCTGGAGATTTGGTATTTTATGATTTATTCAGTGTTCTAAGATCTCTGGTTACTGGCATATACAAGACACTTTCATTTATAATTTTGCATTGTACTGATGAAACCCATGCCTTTTCCTCTTGTTTTCTCCTCTTGTTCATCTGTTGCTTATGCTCATCCTAAATAGACCAGCAGCCTGCACAGATACCTTCAGGCTTCACCCTGGTCCCTTGAGCTTGGCAAGCTGCCCACAGCAACTGACCTGGCCTCAGCCTGGTCCCTCCCCTGGGCCTCCACCCCCACTCCCTGCCTGTCTCTGTCTGTCTCTCATACATGCACACATGCATGCACAGAGACACAACTCAGGAGCACTACATATTATGCACAAAACCCTTTTTTTGAGGAAGGATAACACCTTGAAGTTATGAACATGAACTCCCCCGAGTGAGGAGGAGGACGACTTTCTCAGTTATCTGCATGTCCTTTTGTGGCTCATTGAGGACTTCCTAAAATATTTCATACTGAGACAGTTTTTGGGATGTGTCCATAAGAAAATTGTCTTCTGTGTAGCAGAGGGAAGACTGAATTATATTTTTGGGTCAAAATGAAAACTCTAAGCAAAAATCTTTCAGGTATGAGTCTCTGTTAACATATTATTAGTGGACATACTAGTTCAAGTAAGATTTATGGCTGAAACAGTGGTTGCCATAGACACAGCCTTTTCCCCTGAGTGTTTGTGTGTCCAGATGGGTTGTCGCCTCTTCATATACAAGGGAAATGATCCCTCTGCCTTGGCTTTTTTGTTACTCTACAGAGTATGGTTCTAACCGCTCACAAAGGTAAAAGTCAGGATCGCTCATCTGAAGGTATTTCAAGATAATATAAACCACTCTCTTGAAATTAATGATTTAGTTAAAATGTAGCCAGTCTTAATTAAAATAGTTTTGAGACTAGATTTCTTACAAAGATGAAATATAGAGGTTGCTTATTAGACAGTGTTTAAGCAGAAGCAAACTTTATGACTTAAAAAATGGGGAAAGAATTTTACTTGAGGACTTTAAGTGCTAAGCTGGATGCTGAATGAGATTTCATTCCCTGTCTTGGAAAGGAAATTTTATTTTTTTTTTTAAATTTTATTTGTTTATTTGTCAGAGAGAGAGTGAGCACAGGCAGACAGAGTGACAGCCAGAGGCAGAGGGAGAAGCAGGCTCCCTGCCGAGCAAGGAGCCCGATGTGGGACTCGATCCCAGGACGCTGGGATCATGACCTGAGCCGAAGGCAGCTGCTCAACCGACTGAGCCACCCAGGCGTCCCGGAAAGGAAATTTTAAAACAGCCCCATGGACGCTTGTGGAAGGCCACACCTGCATATACATACCATATTACCTAACATGCTGCAAAGAGGCTGCTAGTGAGCTTTTCTCACATCCCATTCACCCCCCGCCCCCCCGCCGGGCTCTGTGGGTCGGTTGTTCTGAAACCAGAGCCCTGGCCAGTGGTAGCATGCTGGCTAAGAGCTGCTGCACATACTATGGGTGGGAGCCTAATATTCTGAAGGTGCAGGAAACCAGCCCCATATGCTGCACATCCCAGTGCCAAGAATAAGAATCCAAGGGAAGCCCAAGTCTCCATTCCTGCAGTTCTCCTCATCTAAGAAGTTAGAGTCACCAGTCACGAATGAAAAGTGGCCTGCTCTAAAGAAAGGCGTGAATCTGTTGTGTCTCTGAGAGCAGGAGAGGCCTGTGGCATGTGGTAAGGGGCCGGGCTCAGGTGCTGGACAGTCGGGTTTGTGCTCGGCTCTCTCTCTCCGACTGTGGGACCTTGGACACATTCTCTGCTTCTCCAGGCCTCAGTTTCCTCTTTTGAAAAATGGGAACAGAGCTGGCACTCTGTCAGTGCTCCCGAACCCTCAGCTCTCAGCTCTCATCCAGGGGGCCCTTAGGATGCCAGTGGTTGGAGGAAAGGATGAGGACAGGCAGAGTCCATGCACTTTGTCTTCTTAGAGCCCGTCAAGCGAGCAGAGAAAGTGCTGGCTGTACTCCTAGCCCGTTATTACAAGCAAAGTCATGGCAGCTTCATGAGAAAGTGGGTGAGTGAGCCAATAAAAGAGCGGACTTCAGTGTTTCCTCTTTACCCAAAGTAAAGCTTTTGATTCCCCAACAGTTGAGATGTGTCCATCAGTTTTAACCAATGTGTGGATGTTGAGGTGTAGGCTCCACTTTGAATTTTAAGGACCTTTTTCAGTCCTTTATTTTTAAGTTCTGTGGCCTCTGTGTGGAAATCCTCTCTGTCTCTCAAGAACTGAGAAAGGTGAAGCATACAAGAACCTAATGACCCCCCGGAAGCGGTGGGACTGCCGTCACAGACTGGCTGGCTGGCTGTGGCTTCCCCAGCTAGTTCTGTGTGTTGCCTACGTTCCATACCCGGAGACTGTAGCAGATTGAATGAACTTTCAGGAAAGGATAAGGACCCTGCTCCTATTGGCATGGCATCCACAGGAAGCTGGCGGCGGCCTCAGCCCCTTCTCTGGGGGAATATAAATGGAGCACATTCTGGCCCCTGAGTTCTCTCCATCTCTGCCGTACTTCGTGCTTCTGCTGTCTTTGAATAACCTCTTCGATGTTCTTGCAGCTATATCCCCTGCTCAGAGAGGATACACGTGGCCGTTACTGAAATGGCAGCATTATTCCCCAAAGTAAGTCGCTTCGTTACTTGGTTCAGACCCTTTTAAATGAACTGAAAGAAATTTCTTCAGGATCCTTGATACTATATCAACCTTTATTTAGCACAAGTTTTAAATATGCGAACAGTCATAGGGGACCTGGAAATCATTTTGTCCTACATGCATACCAATGGGCTTTTTTTGTTCTGTTTTGTAAAGATTTATGTATTTATTTGAGAGAAAGAGAGAGTGCACATACGCATGTGCGTGAGAGTCAGGGAGAAGGGGCAGAGGGAGAGAATCTCAAGCAGACTCCCCACTGAGTGAGGAGCCTGACTCGGGGCACGATCCCAGGACCCATCAGATCATGACCTGAGCTGAAACCAAAAGTCAGACGCTTAACCAGCTGAGCTACCCGGGCACCCCTATGCATATTGGTTTTAATAAGGCAAGAATGTGTGAGCCCAGTGCTGAAAGGCAAAGCAGTAATAGATTAAAATTGTATCTGGAATATCTCACCCAAGTAGGTGACTGTTTTTGAAAAATCAGCTCATACTAGGGTGTCCTAAAACAGCACTGCATACACTTTGACCTTTGAGTCCGAGCACTTGGGCGTCTCTCACGCTGTGCGCTGCCCAGCTTGCCGTGTCCTGAGCACCCCCACTGAGAAAGGGCATGACTAAACTGCGTGCCCTGTGGAACAGCTTGAGCTATCCTCACAGGAACGCTTGTCCCTGCACTTGGGTGTCCACCATGCAGCTCACGCGGGCGACTGTGTTCTTCCGTTCAGAAACCCAAGTCTGACACGGTGAGGACTTCCCTGCGCTTGCTGACATCCAGTGCCTACCGACTCCAGTCCGAGTGCAAGAAGACCATCCCCGGGGAGCCCGGCCCACCCACGGACATCCAACTGGTCACGCAGCAGGTCATCCAGTGCGCCTACGACATCGCCAAGGCCGCCAAGCAGCTGGTCACCATCACCACCAAAGAGAACAACAACTGAACAGCTCAGTGCCGGCCCATGCATTTTCTAGGCTTTTTAAGGTCCACTTTCAAATTGAGACGTGGAATTCTGCCAGTTTTTACAGAAACAAACATTTAATGAAAGTTTAAAATTTTTTTTTTTAAAAAACTCAGTATTATTTTTGCATGTTTTCTAACAAATTTTCAACTATTAATTTAACCCACTTGCCTTATTTTGTGCCTGTTTGCCAGATTCCTCGCTGATGTTCTGTCGTGCTGTCAGTGACTGTTGTTGAGTTGATGGTCATATTCCTCCAAATGCATAGTTTCATTGTTTCAGGTTTGTTAGACCTTTTCCATCCCTTTGAAAACTTCCTGTTTGGGGTTAAAATTATAAATGAGATTTTTAGTGAAACATTTTCTGGAGAGAGTTGGGTTAAAAAAAAAAAAAATCCACCTCCTCTGTTCCCGAGCAAGCATTGTGCAATAAGCGAATTTTCCAGCCCTAGTGCAAGAATCTCTAAGTTTGGGGGGGTCTACAAACACAGATGTGGAGAAAGGACTTTGCTCCTCTCTAAAAGTAGTGTGACAGTCTCTCTTGGAAGGAAACAATGAACTGCTCCATTGCTTTTAACTGTTTTATCTTGTTAGATGTTCTTTTATTTGATATTTCTGTCTGGATCCTCCGTCTCTTTACCGTCATCCTGAGGTCTCCGCGGGGCCGTGTGAGCACTCATCCCCCACGTCCCGTGTCATTTGGCTTTGTCCAGGTAGGAGCGCGGCCACGTTACCACGCACGGCTCCGTGCTCCGCCTTCCCACAGGAAACCAGATGTGTCATTCCAAACATGTGGCAAATGTGCCATGTCCCACAAGCCATGACTAATCCTGTGCCACCCCATTCAGATATCACTGCCATAAACGGGGGGAAGAGAAATGACCTACTCCCTGACATGGTCATGTATCCCTTTCCCAGAACTCAGTTCCTCTAACCACTTAAAGTTTCCTCCCACGGCCTGTTTGGCACATCTCATCACCTTTAAGGACTTCTTATAAGGTAAGGTTTCTACAGTCTGATTTTGTTTCTCCTCCATTACCTCGCTGGTACTTAAAAATTAGACCTCCTCTTTCATAAATTCCTCAGAGAGTGTGCTCTAGCCGACTGAAGCTACGAGAGTACAGGTTTAGGTTCTAGAACATACTGACATTGGTTTTTAAACTGCTAAGAAGACCTTTCTTGCTCTAAATGCTAAAGCACGTCCCTGTCCCTGCTTCTTGTGGTGTTTTTGTGGACGGGAGGGGCCGGGCAGCATTGATGGAGATGGGGTGGGCAGGTACAGAGCAGGGACACAGGACCGTGGGGGAGCAGTGGCACACCCAGGAGGGACAGCCCCTCCCCAGCACCACTTGGGCCGCCTTGTGGAAAAGTGGGCCCGGGGTTGACAGAGCTTTGATTTTTTTAAGAGACACCAGAAATATGGATTTTTTTTTTTTTTTTTTTGCCATTTCTCTATTTATAAATGTTGGCAACGAAACATTCTCGCAACACACGGCGGGGATGAGCTGTGGTCTCTAGGCGGGGCCAGCTCACAGATTCTGCCGAGGGGTCCTGTCCGCTGCAGTGGGGAGGCCACACCTGGTTTACTTCCGAGCCTTACGTGTCCCCTGGCTGCCCTTACCGTGTGTCAAGTTGCTATTAGTCGTCATCTTACCCATACAGTCTGTCCCATAGTGCTTCATTCATACACATGAAGAAGTCAGAGTAATCACAGTTGCCTCAGTATGTGCTAAATAAGCCTTTCTTGTCACAGAACTGTTTGACCCACAAATATCTTCATAGCTTGACCGGATGCTGTTGTGAAGGAAGCACCGTGATGGTGTTGGTTTACTAAGTTCTGGGGTGTGGATGCTTTTGCCAGATTTTGCTGCACTGAGTAGCGTGGGGAAAGGTCCACATCTCCAAAAGACTCATCCACTTGTCTGCACAATCCTAAGTGCCATGTTCCTGTCGGATGCTGAGGGGACACCTACCTTAAATTAAGTTCCAGCACCATCTGACAACATTGCGTGCTGCACATACTTTGCTGTCCCTCTTCCTCTTTCTGACAAACACCTGCCCTTGCGTTGGGCCCCTGCAGGGGCCTCGGGAAGGGCCGTTTTGAGTCGGTGCCTGGGCCTCCCAGGGAGGACAGGCTTCTAAATAATGAGTCGTCTTGGGGGGCGGGGTGCAGCGGCGTCTTTACTGAAACACGCAACAGGTGATGAAAGACCTTGTCTCTGTGCCCCTGGAGAAGGTCAACAAGTGCAGGGACCAGAGAGCGTTTCCAATCACAAGAGCACCACAGACGTTTGCTCTGGGAAGCCAGTGCCAGCACTCCAGAGAGAAGTTCTGGGTGGAGTGAGACGCCTCCTTTGCTACCCTGCACATTTCCTCAGCCTCTTCTGCGACACAGTCCTGCTGGCAAACCGCACTTTGTCCGGATGGCCATTCACCACCTTTTGCACATGTGTTCCATGCCTTGCACTAACACCTGCGTTCTCTAAAGCCCTTTTTTACTCTTCGTTCTCAAACCGCCCCCTGCCCCCGTGCCACAAGCTGATAGGATGGAGGTGCACTTTATGAAACGGACACTTGCCGACCGAGACAGCTCCGCCCTGAAGTCCTCCTCTGCCTCGGAACGCAAATAGTTCTTATTTGCCAAAGAACAGGGAATCGGGCCCAGAGAGCAAATACGGCATTTCGCACAATTGGAACCACAGACGCACACCTCGGGAGTGACTGAAGCTGCAGAACCAAGAGCGTGACAAGCATGTGTCTGTCCACAGTGGCTGTGAGCTCTCCAATCCTAGAATGTTCCTTCTCTCCCTGTCCCCTGTGAAAGGCACCCTTGTTTTTATGAAAGAAAATGCTGCATAGGAAAAATGAAATGCCTTTCGTTCAAATGTGTTCTATCCATGTGACCCATTATTCTGTACCTTTCATGTTTATTGTACATTCTATTCCTGTAATTATTGTACAACCCTATAAGCGTAAAATCGTTCTGAAATTTGTGCCTGCTAGTTATGCAATAAACAGGCTCTGTAGTATCTTTGTGATAATGCTGTTTCCTGGCCGTTAGGTGATGTTTCCAGATTCTCAGCCAAAGTTTCAAGAAAGTTCTCCTGTAAGGTCATCTTTACTGAGACAGTAGTGAATATGTCTGCACCCTGGTGGCTCTTGGCAATTTACCAGAGTGAAGACCTTTTTCCCCCTCCCGCTTATTAGCAAGTAGCTCTCTCTCTTTTTTTTTTAAGATTTTTATTTATTTGACAGATCACAAGTAGGCAGAGAGGCAGACAGAGTGGGGGAAGCAAGCTCCCTGCTGAGCAGAGAGCCCGCTGCGGGACTCGATCTCAGGACCCCAAGATCATGACCTGAGCTGAAGGCAGCGACTTAATCCACTGAGCTACCCAGGCGCCCAGCAAGTAGCTCTCTTAAAAGAAATTAGACATCACTGCGCTCCATTGTCCATTCCGTTGATCTTATCATGATGTGTTCATTCCTGAACTTTTATTTTTCAAGTTCAGCAATAGCCAGCCAGGCACGGTGCTCCCACCTCCTCTACCAGGTGAGGGGTCTGTAAGGTTACTTTGGTCTCTTAAGGCCACCAGTCTTCTAACTCTCAGAGCAAGGCCCATGGCACAGGTTCCCACAGGGACAGTGGGGTATATCCGGGTTCATCGGGGCCACCCTCAGTCCCCAACAGTTGTCCTCTAGAGCGGTGACTTGGGGCTTTTCTCTCAAACAGAAGGAGCAGGGCCTGGCTATCGCACGTGCCTTTCCAAACAACAAGGCTGGGGGAGGTGCAGCGTCCTTCCTATGGGAACCAGCTTGTCTGAGGCCCCACACACATCAGCTCACACCCGGAGGTTCCTCCTAGGCCGGAGTTCTCATGGGCACCCACACCACAGCCCCAGAAGGGCTCGCTGGAACGTAGCCAGGATCCCAGAGTCCCTGGCCTGCACTATGCTATAGGCCACTGCACCCTACCACGCACCTCCTGGCCATCTGCTTTTCATAATTACAACTGGCTTGTATCAGCTGTTGACTGTGCTAGGTGCTGTGCTGGGGTCCGGACGGGTATTGACTCCTGTAATCCTCACCGCGTCCCTGTGCAGAGGCGGGAATGAGGATGGTTACTCCCTGAGCAGTTATGCTGAGGAGGGGCCTGTGAGTTGTCAGTAGTCCAGTTCGTCTTCCTCTTAAATGACCCAGTTGGGGGGCGCCTGGGTGGCTCAGTGAGTTAAAGCCTCTGTCTTCGGCTCAGGTCATGATCCCAGGGTCCTGGGATCGAGCCCCACATCAGGCTCTGCTCAGCGGGGAGCCTGCCTCCTCCTCTCTCTCTGCCTGACTCTCTGCCTACTTGTGATCTCTGTCAAAATAAATCAATAAAATCTTAAAAAAAAAAAAATGCAAATGACCCAATTGGGTTTTCCTGCCCCTGACACTCTAGGACTGCGGAGTCTTGTGGCCTCATTGGAAATGAAACCAGGGGGGTGCCACGTTTCCCCAGGGTCTAGATCAGGCATCAGAGGGGGGACCCGTGCATGACATGAGACTATGTGGATAAATGTGGCACAGTTTGTGACCCATAAGACAGGCCCCCCAAGCAGCGCTGTCTCACCCTTGAGCCCTAGGGGGCTGGGACCCCACCAGCGTTTGCCAAATGACCCCTGGAAGGACAGTCCACTGGCTCTCAAGGACCACGAGCAGTGCTTTCTCACCCATGAGGCTGTGCAGGGGCAGCTTCAACACAGGGACAGCTCAGCAACACCCGAGGCGGCCCCGCTGCCCAGCAGGCTGGCATGCAGGAGTGTCAGGGAGCCGGGCCCTGTGGCCCATAAACGCCAGATAGAGGAAACTGTGGTCTGTGCCTCAGCCAGTCGGCCACCCCACCAAAAGCCAGGGCCACGTGAGGTGGGACAGACTCCCCCACAGCTTTACCGGGGCATGGTCAGCTCACCACAGAGTAGGTCCCCCAGGAGGGCGGGGGCTGCTGCCAGGAGGAGGGACAGAGAGGTGTGGGAACCTCGCTCCTTCCCACCTCACCTCCTATCTTCCCTCCTGCCCAGGCTCTTGCCACACAGCTTCCTGACTACACCACCTTCCCAGATCCCAGAGATGGGAACATCTCTGCCCCATTTTCCCCAAACACAGCTTATCTCCAAGGACCCGCCTCTCCTCCAAAATCCCTCTTCTCACCCGTTCCAGCACCTCCCCTCTTTTGGGGCTCCTCTTTCCCTTCTCTTCCCTCAAGCACCCCATTCCCCACTCTTGTAACGGGGACCCCTGTGTCCTGCCCTCCCCACGGCCAGCTCTGCACCCAGCCCCCTCAGAACTCCACCCCTAGCCATGGCCTTTCGCTGGGGCTGAGTCCTGCGAGCCCCATCTGGCTCATGGGCCTGGAACACTTTACAAACAGGGAAGATTTGAAGTCTAACTTGAACCCCCACTCTGACCCCGGATCTAAGGTGGCCTGAGTCTTCCCTTGCTCCACACTTAACTATGGGCTTCCCTCTTCCAGCCCTCCTCTTCCCAGGCCCTGGCCCTGTCCACACTTCCCCACTGCACCCCAGCTATTCCTTTCTGAATGAGGGCTGAGTGAGTGCCAGCACGTACTGTGCGCAGCCACCACGCTCTATACCATTTCATAAAGTAGGGACTGAAACTACCCTGTTTTGCAGATGAGGACCCTGAGGCTCAGACCTCAAAGCGCAGTTGGTCGTGGGGCAGGAAGTTAGAGGACAGGGGCTGTGCTCTTCATCACGGGGCTCTGCTGGCACAGTGGACCATCAAGGAAGGTAGCTGGAGGGACAGACAGGTGACAGAGCTTCTGGAAGCAGAGGAGGATGAAGGCCAGCTGTGACCTTGGCAGAGGTAAGGTGGGAGGGAAACATGGAGCAGGCCCGGTGGCCCTGCAGTCCTACCATTCCTCCTGCCTGGGAGTGGCGGAGCAGAAAGGCCCATGCCCCTGTCTGTGTGGTCCCCTGCCCCCCCGCCCCACCCCCAGGCAGGCTTAGAGGAACAGAGTCCGGGTGGCCACATGTGTGTTTCGTCTTTCCCCTCCTTACTTTCGCCACAAATATTTCCAGTCTTTTTGGTCTGTTTGAAATTGAAACTCTCAGTATCTGCTGCTCAAGTAATAAGACTGATCTGTGAGTGGAGGACGTTGCCCATTTCACCAGTTTCCATGATTCAGGGACCTCACAGATTCCGTGGTGACACACACCCCATCGGCCCTTCTGGGAGGAGCAGCCGTGGACCTGCCGCTAGAAGCAGGAGGGCTCCAGGGCCCAGCACAGCGTGGATGGCGGGGTTCACCCATTCCCAGAAGAGGGGGAGAGAGCTCCCCACGGAGGCTGGAAGCCGGAATCTGACCTGCTTCTGCCAATTAAAACAAGATGAAATCCTACCCAAGTCCAGACACAGGGACCAGGGTGTGCAGGCAGGTCGTTTCCTAGGGGCAGGGAGGCCCCCTCTTGGCAGGAAAACAGGTCCATTTGGGCTCTGTGCTTTTTGTTATTTACCTTTACCACATCCACACATTGCTCTTCTCCACATTGCGCAGACGAACAGGGCCCAGAGAGGGGTCCCCTGGCCTCTACATCATGGAGGTGGAGCGTCAGAGAACCCAAGCACTTGGGCCACACCCTCCACCCTTCACTCTGGCACTTCTGTTTGCCACTGCTTCCCACAGGAGCTCTAAATTCAGAAACACGTCTGCCGCAACCATGTAGAATTCTAAAGGGACCACCTGTGTAGCCACAACCCAGGTAAGAAAGAGAACACTGCCTTTCCCCCAGGAGTCCCCATGGGCCCCTCCTTCCCCGGGACTTCAGTGCTCACTGCTCCTAGCTTTTGGTTCCATGCCCTGTGTGTGTTCCAGACCTAAGTAAGAGCTGTGTTTTGTCTGGTTTTGAACATGTAAATGAACCCTACTGGTGTGTTCTCTTCTTTCCGTCAATCTTGAGTCAGCTAGGTCAACATGCATGCCTCTGCCTAGATTTTTCAAGTTGTGTAGCATTCGTGCATTGTATACACACGATTTATTTATCTAGTATTTTAGTGATGGAAGTTTCAGTTATTTCTAGTGCTTGGCTCTTAAAAAACTGCTCTGAAAGATATGTCTTTTGGTACGTGTAGGACTATACTTCTGTGGGGGACATATATGGACCTGGATCATAGAGAACGTACATCTCCAAATGTGTAATGCTGTTTTATCCCTTTTTCCAAAGTGTTGTACCAGCAGAATGTGAGACTTCCCATCGTTCTGCATCTTCATGAAAACTGATAGAAAAGCTGTGTCAATTTTGTCAATCCAGAGGCACCCGGCTGGCTCAGTCGGTAGAGTGTGCGACTCTTGATCTCAGGGTTGTGAGTTCGAGCCCCACATAGAGTGTAGAGATGACTTATAAATCTTAAAAAAAAATTTTTTTGTCAATCCACAGGGTTTATGGTAGTGTCTCAGTTTCAATATGCATTCTTCTGACTACAGTATTGCTGTGTGCTTTTCCAGGTTTATTAGCCATTTAGATTTCCTCTTTTGTGAAATGCCTGTTTGAGTGTTTACCCATTTTTCCATTAGGTTCTATTTTTCATTATTCTTCAT
>PISX010000869.1:95994-230536 GCA_004024625.1 Mellivora capensis
TTTTTTTTTTTTTTTTTTTTTTTTTTTTTTTTTTTTTTTTTTTTTTTTTTTTTTTTTTTTTTTTTTTTTTTTTTTTTTTTTTTTTTAGAGAGAGCCTGTGAGTGAGGGAGGAAGGGCTAAAGGGGAGGGAGAGGAAGAGGAGAAAAAATCCCAAGCAGAGTCTGCACCGAGCAGAGCCTGACTCGGGGCTCAATCTCATGATCTAGGAGAGCACAACCTGAGCCAGAACTAAGAGTTGGATGCTCAACTGACTGAACCACCTAGGCACCCCTGAAATAAGCATTTTATTAAATGTAGTCAAATTTATCAATCTTTTCCTTATGGTTTGTGTTCCTTGTGTCTTAAGAAACCTCCCCTCCACTAGACCATTATGTTTTATTTTGAAATAATCATAGATTCACAGAACAGTAGCAAAAATTGTAGTGGTCCCCTGTGCCCTTTGCTCAGTTTCCCCCAATGGTAACTTCTAACAAACTGTAGTACAGTATCAAGATCAGGATGTGGATATCGGCACAATCACAGACCTTGTTCAGATGTCCTGACTTTATATGCGTGTGTGTGTGGTTCTATGCCGTCATGTCCACATGTCAGTTCCTGTTGCCTTCACACCACACTGAAGACAGACCTTCCGTATCACCGTAGGTGTCTCCTTCATACTGCTCCTTGAGAGTCACACCCTGTGCCCTGGCAACTGTGAATCTGTTCAGCTCTGCAGCTCCGTCCTTTCAAGAATGTTATACAAATGCAATCACAGGACATGACCTTTTGACACTGCCTTTTTCCATAATACACCCCCCCCCCAAGTTGTTCAGAGACCAGGGGCCTCAGTAGGGGCTCAACAGAGGCCATGTAGGACTGTGCCTTCACCAGAAATCTCCCACATCCATATTTGGAAAAGAGTCCTTAATTTTCCCTGCCAGCCGGTAGGAAGTATCTCTTTAAGGAACAGAGGCATAGTTGTTTAGTTTTGTCAGGTAGTTTTGTTAATTCTCTCTAGAATTTGCCTTTAGTTTTTTAATTTTTTTTTAAATTTATTTATTTGTCAGAGAGAGAGGGAGAGAGAGAGCGAGCACAGGCAGACAGAGTGGCAGGCAGAGGCAGAGGGAGAAGCAGGCTCCCTGCTGAGAAAGGAGCCCGATGTGGGACTCGATCCCAGGACGCTGGGATCATGACCTGAGCCGAAGGCAGCTGCTTAACCAACTGAGCCACCCAGGCGTCCCTGCCTTTAGTTTTTTAAAAAAACATTTCCTCCCTTGTTTCAAAGGTTATGTTCTCTGTGTAAAATACAGAAAAGCACCCAAAATGAAAAATAGTCATCATCCCAACTTTTAGAAATACCGAGAGTGTTTTGCTTCCTTAAAAGGGGAATTATATAAATACTGCTTTGAACTTTAATTAAAAAAATTTTTAAGTAATCTCTAGCCCAACATGGGGCTCAAACTCATGACCCCAAGATCAGCTCTACCAACTGAGCCAGCCAGATACCCCTCTTTGGGACAACTTTTCAGTTTAACACAGCATGAACATTATAAAAAATAAAAAAAAAAAGCATTCTATTTCCTTTTTTTTTTTTTTAAAGATTTTATTTATTTGACAGAGATCACAATTAGGCAGAGAGGCAGGCAGAGAGAGAAGGGAGGAAGCAGGCTCCCTGCTGAGCAGAGAGCCCGATGTGGGGCTCGATCCCAGGACCCTAGGATCATGACCTGAGCTGAAGGCAGAGGCTTTAACCCACTGAGCCACCCAGGCGCCCCAACATTCCATTTCCTTTTAATGCACTGTATAACATTCCAAATTCAAACAGTCTCCTAGTGTTGGACATCCAGGTTATCAGTTTCTGCTATTATAAATAATGCTGTAAGAAACATCTTTATCCCAATTCTATTGTTCTTTTCTGGGCCAGGAGGCAGCATAGCACATTCAGGGAGGGCCCCTGGAAGGCTTTCTCTGGGAGGCCACGAAAGCATTTGACTCTTGGTCCAAAGATGCAGAGGGACACTGCTGAAGAAGGTGGGACATTTTCATTTCAGGTGTGTGTTTGTAGAAGATCTCTGACTGCAGGATGGAGAAGGAAGTGAAGTGGATGGATGACTTCAGACAGAACTCAGTGGTAGCCATGAAAAATAGGGGCAGAGGGAGCAAAGCAAATGGACTTGGAGGTTGCTGGAGCTCAAAGTAGCAAGATTCAGTGCCCCTAGGCTTATGGCTTCTGCAGCTGGCAGGATGGATGGGGGCGCCACTCACTTATCTGAGAACACTGGAGAAAAGCCAGGTTGTTGCTGTTGTTTTGTTTAATGATAGGAGTTTAGTAGGCGAGATCATTTGCTAGTCTTGTGCTGAGTTGGAGGTGCCTTTGAGATGCATATCAAAGTAGGGATACCAAAGGGGTGGTAGATATAGGAGTCTAGACTAGAGATACAGATCCAGGATGTACTGATGGGGAGACACTGCTGGAAGCCATAGTCCTGGCTCACATCATGTAGGAAGGGCCTGCGTGGTGAAGAGAAGCCTGGGCCTAAAGGCTGTACTCATTGGGTTACAACTGGCAGACTGACAGAATGACAGCAAAAGTGCCCAAAGAGAACCCTCCTACACTGTTGGTGGGAATGCAAGCTGGTGCAACCACTCTGGAAAACAGCATGGAGGTTCCTCAAAAAGTTGAAAACAGAGCTACTCTACGACCCAGCCATCACGCTACTGGGTGTTTGCCCTAAAGATAGAAATGTAGTGATCCAAAGGGGCATGTGCACCCAAATGTTCATAGCAGCAATGTCCACAATAGCCAAACATATGGAAAGAACCTAGATGTCCATTAACAGATGAATGGATAAAGAAGATGTAGTATATATGTATACAATGTATATATATCTATATAGATATATATCTATCTATATCTATCGATAGATATAGATAGATATATCTATCTATATCTATATATCTATATAGATATATATACATTGTGTGTGTGTGTATATATATATATATATATACACACAATGGAATACTATACAGCCATCAAAATGAAATCTTGCCATTTGCAACGACGTGGATGGAACTAGAGGATATTATGCTTAGCAAAATAAGTCAATCAGAGAAAGACAATTATCATATGATCTTCCTGATATGAGGAAGTTGAGAGGCAACATGGGGGGCTTGAGGGGTAGGAAAAGAATAAATGAAACAAGATGGGATTGGAAGGAAGACAAACCATAAGAGACTCTTAATCTCACAAAACAAACCAAGGGTTGCCAGGGAGAGGGGTGTAGGGAGAGGGTGGTTGGGTTATGAACATTGGTGAAGGTATGTGCTATGGTGAGTGCTGTGAAGTGTGTAAACCTGGCGATTCACGGATCTGTACCCCTGGGGCTCATAATACATTATATGTTAACTAAAAATTTAAAAAAAAAAAAAGAAAGAAATAGATATCATTAGGCTAAATGGACAGTTTGAAAAACGAAAAAAAAAAAAAGTGTCCAAAGAACCTCATTTATATTGTCAACCTGGATGGAGCAAAAAATATGTTAACTGTAAGCCTGTTACATAATGTATATGTTAACTAGAGTAGAATTAGAAAAAAGAAACTCAATAGAGAAAAATCAACAAAACCAAAAGATGGTTCTTTAGATCAATAAAGTCAATAAGCCTCTAGCCAGGCTAAGACAAAAAGAAAGGACACAAATCACTAATATCAGAAATGAAAAGGGGACATCACTACAGATCCCATGAACATCAAAATCAAAATGACAATAAAGGAATACTATAACCAACTCCATGCTCACATATTGATAACCTAGAGGAAATGAACCGACTCCCTGAAATACTTAACCTGTCAAAATTCACATAAGAAGAAACAATCTGCACAGGGCTACATCTACTTACGAAGTTCAATCAATAAATAATAACCTTCCAAAAATAAAGTACCAGGCTGGCCCAGATGGATTCACTGGTAAATTCTACCAAACATTTAGGGAAGAAGGTATACCAATTCCCCATAGGTTTTTTCAGAAGATAAATGCAAAATCATTCTGTGAGGCCAGCATTACCCTAAAGCCAAACCTAAGCAAAGACATTATGAAAAAGACATTACCAGAAGAAAACTACAGATCAATCTCTCTCATAAACATAAATGCAAAAATCCTCAACAAAATATTAGCAAATTGAATCCAATAGTGTATAAAAAGAATTATATACCACAACCAAGTTAGATTTATCCCAGGTATGAAAGACTGGTTCAACATTCAAAACTCAATTAATGTAATCCATCGCATCTACAATCTAAAAGAGAAATCACATCATATCAATAGATGCAGAAAAGACCTATGAGGGGCGCCTGGGTGGCTCAGTGGGTTAAAGCCTCTGCCTTCGGCTCAGGTCATGATCCCAGGGTACCAGGATCAAGCCCTGCATTGGACTATCTGCTCAGCAGGGAGCCTGCTTCCCTTCCTTTCTCTCTCTGCCTACTTGTGATCTCTGTCAAATAAGTAAATAAAATCTTTAAAAAAGAAAAGAAAAGACCTGTGGAAAAATCCAATACCCATTCGTAATAAAAACTCTTCTTTAAAAAAAAAAAATGGGACGCCTGGGTGGCTCAGTTGGTTAAGCAGCTGCCTTCGGCTCAGGTCATGATCCCAGCATCCTGGGATCGAGTCCCACATTGGGCTCCTTGCTCGGCAGGGAGCCTGCTTCTCCCTCTGTCTCTGCCTGCCACTCTGTCTGCCTGTGCTCGCTCTCTGACAAATAAATAAATAAAATCTTTAAAAAAAAAAAAAAAAACAACCTCTTAGCAAACTAGGAAGAGAGGGGAACTTCTTCAACTTGATTAAAAAAAAAAATCTGCAAAAACCTATAGCTAGTATCATACCTAATGTGAGAAACTCAAAGCTTTCCCACTAAGGTCAGATACAAGGCAAAGATGTCCCCTTTCACCGCTCCTTTTCAACACAGAAGTTGTAGCTAATGCAGTAAGAGAAGAAAAGGAAGTAAAAGATACAGATCAGGAAGGAAGGAATAAAACTGGCTTTGTTCACGGATGACATGATCATCTTTATGTACGAAATCTGAAAGAATTAACCAAAAAAACTCCTGGAACCAATAAGCAATTATAGCAAGATTATAGGATAGAAAGTTAATGTACAAATGTTAATTATTTTCCTATACACTAGCAACGAAGAGGTAGAATTTGAAATTAAAAACACAGTACCAATTACATTAGCACCCAAAAACAATGAAATACGGTCAGTATAAATCTAAAAAAAAAAAATGTATCAGAGCTATATGAAGGAAAACAAAATACTGATGAATGAACTTTTACAAAGATATATTTCATTCATGTTCATGGACAGGAAGATTGTTAAAATGTCAGTTCTTCCCAACTTGATCTACAGATTCAATGCAATGCCTAGCAACTGGCGGAGAGCCTGGCTGGCTCAGTCAGTGGAGCACGCAGCTTTTGATCTTGGGGTTGCAAGTTCGAGTCTCACAGTAGGTATAGAGATTACTTAAAAAAAAAAAAAAATCTTAAAAAAAAAATTCCAGCAACTTATTTTGTGGATATCAACAAACTGATTCTAACGTTTATGTGGAGAGGCAAAAGACCCAGAAGAGCCAATACAGTATTGCAGGAAAAAAACAAATGGTACTACCCAACTTTAAGACTTAAAGCAACAGGAATCAAAACAGTGGTATTGACTATAGAAGCTTATGGTACTGGCGAAAGTATAAACAGATCAATGGATCAGGTTAAGGAGCCCAGAAATACACTGACATAAATACAGTCAACTGATCTCTGACAAAGGAGCCAAGGTACTGTGATGACACAAGTATTCTTTCAAACAAATGGTACTGGGACAACTGGACATCTACGTGACCAAAAAATGAATAAAGACACAGACCTGACACCCTTTCCAAAAATCAAGTCCAAATATGTGCTGAATGAGCATGAAGAGTGAAAAAATAGAAAGTAAGAATTACTTTAATATTAGTAGTGGCTTCAGCACCATCTGTTCCAAAGGAACTGAACTTCATAGAAGAACCTGTGAAGAATAATCTAAAAATCACTAATTTTACAGGGCACAGAAAAAGGTGCCAGAAAAAACAGGAAAAAGAAAAAGGTGCTTAGAAACAACAGGGCCAATATACATACATGATCAGAGCACAAACTATACACGAGAGAAGAGGACTCTGGGCTATGCTGGAAGCGATAAGGCAAGGGAAGCTCGAAACTTAGAGACTATTATTTTGGTTGAGTTTGGAGAGGAAGCATTTACATGAATTAGGTAGAAAATCGGCGTCACAAAAAAAGGCTTCAAAAACAAGAAATTTGAAAATAAGAAATATAGTCAGTAGATATTTACATACCAGGCATTCTGGCCAAATCAAATCTATAGTGAAGCTAGTAATTCCCTGTGGTTTACTTAAAAGAGGATCTAGTGAAAATTGGAGGGGAGACACAACCATTTCCATAAGAAAAAACTGACATAACCTAGAAAATGTGAGCAGTCGTAGGAAATAGGCAAAGCTGTAGGAGATGTGGATTAAGTCAGTACAAACCCTTCACTCCACAGGGCCCACTTGGCAACAATTACCAAAAGCGACAGTAACAAAGCCAGGAAGCCATGCTGTCACACCAGAACTTTATTTCACAATAAATGAACATCTAAACAGGGGAAGTGAATACGAGCAAGCATAATGAAAGTGGTGCTCAGGGGATCATAGCCAGAGAAATTCAAGACAAGAAAATGAAAAATATATCATTTGTTTTACAGCATAATGGATGTAGAAGGCAATGCAGCCCTTACACACAGGACTTTTTCTAATAAACTCTGGTTTTTAATAACCTGGCACGTAGCCCTATCATTAGCTGTAATTTACTGAGACGTGCAATCTTAAATATAATGAAAACTGAAACCTCAGAGGAAAAATCTGAAAAAAAAAAAAAAAATACAAGTCATAAAAATACGATTATTGCTGCAGGGAACTTGTACTCCTTGCAGAGATGAATCTAGAACTGTGTCACATTGATAGAACAGTGGGAAGAGGAAGTTCTGGCCTATCTGGTTGAGCGTGATCTACTTCCTGCAGGCTCAGGGCTCCTTCCTCTGGGCACACATATTCCAGAAGGCTGCATGCTGCCAAGATCTTCCCAAGACACGAGAGGTCCAAAGTGTCAGCCAAAAGGTTAGCCACCCAGGTGGCCTTTTGAGGCTCCCTTCTAGGGCTCAGTAACATCCACGTTGGGATCACCCCACACAGGGCTCTCTATGGGAATTCTACCAAATGTTTCCTGAAGGAGAAAAGACCCACTTCTTGCCACCTTTCCAGAAAGCATCTGTGGAGCACATCAGACTGTCTCAGAGTTTCATAGCTTTTTTTCTTCCAGAAAACAAGACATGATCCTTGGGGGACCACTAAATTAATAAACCCTGAAATAAACCGCATCAAGACTTACAGGTCTGTTCTCAACAGAATAATGAAATTAAAATAGCAAGTTTGAAAACTGAGAAACTTCTCTCCAGAGGGACTCTTCACTGGAGGTTGACAATTAGCGTGAGGCAACAGGAAACCATATATCCTGCGATAGGACATACCCCAGAGCTCCTAGCGCAGGTGCAGTCTAGGAGGGGACTGTGTGACAGCACCGTCAGCGTGGGACTACAGGAGCCCCCTCCTCGGATACGAAAGGCAGGAGGGGGCTTCCTGCTGGGTGCTGCCTATCCACAACACCTTCGTCTGGTGAGGCCCTTGCTCTGCTTAACTGTGGACCGAAGAGGCTCACTGAACCATTTCGCAGTGACCCGAACATTCGACCGGAACGCGGTACAACTGTCTGGTGCCTGCTATCGAAGGCCTCAGCACCCTGCTCTCTGGGCTTATGGTACCAATGGCGTCAGTTCCAAGCAATTCTGGGATGTCCATGGGGCTGAGGAAAGAAAGAAAACATAAGCCTGAGAAGATCGGCAATCTCAGGAACACTGGGAATGAAGCCCAACTTAAATAAGAACCAAAAGCACAGTATAAATAAATGGCTTTTTCATTTACAAGTGACAAAACTTTGACCCTAAGCCATAACTAAGGCATTTTATTACTTTTTTGAAAAGATATTATTCATTTATTTGAGATAGAAAGAGAAAGAGAACAGGAACAGGGGCACAGAGGCAGAGGGAGAAGCAGGCTCCCCACTGAGCAGGAGCCCAAAGTGGGACTCGATCCCAGGACCCCAGGATCATGACCTGAGCCGAAGGCAGCCACTTAGCTGACAGAGCCACCCAGGCGCCCCCATTCCTTTTTAAATAACGCGTCCACAGGCACTCTGTGAAGCCTGGACCCGGGGCACTCACTGATCCACGGTCAAGTGAGTTGAGAACATGCTGGTCCCCGCACCTCCAGAGCCCCAGCCAGTGAGCACAGAACGGAGTAGCTGTAGGACAAAACTGCCGCCAGCGTAGCACCTGCTCTACCTGCCTCGACGGCTTCCCACAGTTATCCGACCATGGAGGAGCCAGCCTCGGTCCCGCGGCACTTCAGAGTGCCAGGGGGCCCGGAACGGCCGTGGTACAGCAGCAGCGGGGACGACACGCTTGCTGGGCCGTCCCTCGGCTCCCGGTGCTCTAGCTGTCAGCTCCCTGGGAGGAGCATGCAAGCCTCTGCTTCTCTGTGTGCCCTGTGGTGTCCTGCACAGGGGTGACTCAAGTACTTTGAGAGACAGGGAAAGACGGAAGGAGAGGAGAGGATCAGAGTGGGGAGGGGGCAGGCAGAGGTGCTGAGAGGAAGGGAAACCTGGGCTCCGCCGTGTGCACAGCCAGGACCTAGCACCACTGCTCCTTCACCTCCCACCCACCGCGCCGGGGCGCTCAGATGGCTCCCGGCCCCAGAGGGGGCCACATGGCCTGCAGCTCAGCACTCAGGACCTGAGCAAGACCTTCTCAAGCCCAAACAAGAACTGGAAGAACCACATGTCACGGTCCCCTACTGGCCAAGAAAGGGAGAAACAGGAGGAGCGAGGAAGGACCGGAGCTGGTTGGGAACCCCAGGAGCCGAGCACAGGGCTACAAACAGGCCTGGAACAGCAGAGGCCAGGCCGAGTGGTGGCTCAGCAGTGTGGCCCATCCCCTGCAGACTCCTACCTTGGGCCTGTAGCCCCGCTCGGCCATCGTCTTCGCTTCCTGCTGCAGCAGGGTGTCGCTGAGCTGCTCTGCCCGCCTTGCCTCCTCTTCTTCCTCCTCCTGCTGCTGGTCCTCTTCCCATGCCTGCAGCTGCCGCTCTGCAACCTGGCCACCGAGAGCACAGTCACCCAGGACAAGCTCCCGGGGCAGAGCCCTGCCTCGGATCACGAGGGGAAGCCCGTGGATCTGTGCCGGCTGGACAATCCCAGCTAAGGAGCAGTGCCCGTGAGTGCCGCAAGAAGGAAGGGCAATTATGAGACTGGAAAGACAAAAGCTTTGGGTGTGCCCATGTGCTTAGATCATTCTGTGCTCCTATCAGGTCCTGAACTGAATAAACCGTGCCCCAGCGAGCCAAAGCCTGGCAGGAAAGAGAGAGGCTGGCCAGGCAGGACAGTCTTGCTCCCACACAGACAGAGGACCTGGAGTGAAGCTGGAACTAATCAGGAGGGTTGGGGTTTCAGCTAGAAAGGAAAAGAAGTGCACTGAGCCTATGAGTGGGCTTCTCGGCCAAGGTCCTAGTGCCAGGCCACGGAAGAAAAGTCAAGGGTCTTGGCATCCCGTGCCACAGCGGGGAGGGGCCATAGCGAGGCCTGCTGCCTGTAGCTCACATCCCCCTGGCTGAGGCTGCCTCCCTCCATCACCCCCTCCACCCCCAGCTGAGCCCACCTGGGCCTCCAGCTCCTGTTTCCTGGCTGATTTCAGTTCTTCACTCTCCTCTTTCTCACGGCGAGCTGACTCTCTTGCTTCTTCAAGATTTTGAATAAGTTGCTCCCTGTGTCTCAGGGACTCCTCTTGTGCTCGTCGGTTTTGTTCAAGCTTTTCTTGTATTTGTTGTTGTCTTCCTGTCAAAACCTACCCGCAGCGGGAAGGCAAAGAGCAGATTTTAGCGTGATGCTAACAGGTACCTGTTCTGCGAGCCCCAGCCTTGTCCTCAGCCTCAGGGCTGAATATGCCAGGTGAAGCCAAGTCCAGATCATAGAAGCGGCCCAAATGGTGTCAGCCCTGCCTCCCACCTGTCCCCACCACACACAAAATGCACACAGACTCTGTGGTAGGGAGAGACAGCTGGGCACCGACAAGGTTAGAGGGGACAGAGCTCCCTACGCAGGACAGAAACGTAGCAACAAGGCTGTAAGTCTCACTACCCATCAGTTCTAGAAAAAGAAACGACAAGCCACGCAGATGACCAGAGACAGAGTCTGGGTCACCCCCTCGACTTTTTGGATTTAAATGTACTGCTTAGAGTGCCAGAAACCTTCTGGGTTTGAGACCTGGCCTCACCACAGGATAATGTCTAGAGCACAGTCAGGCCTCGAGAACCAGGAACAGTGGGGAGCCACCTCCCACACCCAACAATTAAGGTCCCTGGAGGAGACACATAAGTGGCTACAACGAGGAGGAACATTTTTAATAAGAAAACAAAAGGTGCTGCGGAGTATCGGTAGTCCCAAAGTGAGAGCACCACTGGGAACCCGACTCCCCATGGATTCCAAAATGACAAGCAGAAAATATAATTTCCATTATAAACCACTTTACCTTTCAATACATGGATAACGAAGGCTTTTTTCTAAAAGATTTCCTTTTTTTAAATTATCTTTTTTATTACGGAATCTCTACTCGCAATGTGGGGCTCAAACTCATGACCCCAGGATTAAGAGGTACATGGTCCACCAACTGAGCCAGCCAGGAGCCCCTAAAAGATTTCCTTTTAACCGGGGCATGCCTCATGTGCATTCCTTAACTCCGACAAAGAAAACAGCTATGTTCCTCCAAGAATCCACTTCTGGTTACACACCCCAAGAAAAAAACATCCTAAATACGGAAAACGGAAAGCCTTACGCACCAAGATGTTTGCTGCAATGTTTCTTGTAATGCCTCAAATTAGGGGGGAACAAAAAAAAGAGTACCCTCAAGAGGGGAACAGAACACAAACTACAATACACGCATGTGATATAATATGCAGTTGTCAAAACAGCTCCAAGACGTGACAGTACGTTAGAATGCTTGAAATCAAACGGCGCGGTATGAGGGAACGCGCAGAGACACACGGCATGCACAGAAACCCGAGGAGTCGACGGAAACCAAGTAATGGTGACTGTAGGTGCCGGAGGTCTGGGTGACTTGTTTACTTCCTGTACTCACGAATTACTAAGTTGGTACTACTCTCATAACGACATTACAAGTCTCTTTAAGATAACCAGAGAGGCCTGCGTTCCAGAACATTTGGCAGGGTATGTGCTCACAGCTGAGATTACCTCGCTCATCAGTCTGTCTCGGGCGCTCCTCTCCCGGGCCCACTCTGCCTCTCTCTTCTCCCACATCTCCTTGGCTTCCTCCCTGGGAACACAGAGCAGATGAGAGCAGGCTTCTTGCCACCATCGATGGCAGAAGACCACAAAAGAACCCACAGGGCTCCGCGCGCACATCTCCTGTGGGGCCAACCTTCACACCAACTTCTGCACCCGACTCTCCACAGGTGACAATCACAAACAAGCTCCCGGAGACGGTCCCTCCAGTAAGTGCTCTGGGCTGCCCGTCCCGCTCCCGCCTCCTTACAAAACACAACTGTGATGACCAGCACCCAGGCGACTGCAGCCGTCAGGACCCTGGAGAGAGAGGAGCCCTGCGGTGCCTGAGCTCTGTCACCTTGCTCCTGAGGTCCCTGCTGGCTCGCAGTGAGAGAGAAGCAGTGGGGGATGTGAGTCCCCCTCCTCGAGTCCCGGGGATGTCAGGATTCAGTAAGACGAGGACGGGAAAGCGCTCCGCAGCGTCTAACCCACAATCTGTGCTCAGTAAACGTGACCTGTCAGTTGATGACTCCAATCTCCCAGATGAATTTTTAGGGTCCAGAACCATCTGTAGTATCAGCATCGCCACAGTTTATAATAATTTCCCATCAAATTTCTAAAATTTTAAATGAACAGACTAAACCCTAATGATTTCTCCAGGGAAACAACCCCAGAAGCCAGGTCTGTTAGCAAACACGTGCTCCTCACTATGGACAGCTGAGCAAGGGCAGAGGTTTCGGTCACAAGGGAGACCCCCGTGGTCCCTATGCGGCTGTGAGGGACCAGAGTAGAGGCCAGGAGTGTCGGTGCCGCCTCTCACCTCAACAGCAGCTGCAGCTCTGCCTCCCGCTCCCTCTCCAGCTGCAGCTGCTCCTCGATGACCTGCTTCATCCATGCCGCGTCGGCCAGGGCCTGCTCCTTCTTGGCCAAGTGCATGCGCTGGTTCTCATCCTCCTTCTCGAGAAGCGCCTGCAGGATGCGCTTGTCCGCCTCCTGGAGGGTGGACGGGGAAACAGCGAGGGCGGTGGGAGCTCTTCTATGGCCCCAGCCTCCCACTCCCACAGCCCCTCCCTCCTGCACTCAGCACAGAGAGCAGACTTTCCTGAGGCTTCCAAGGGTTCCGGAGAGAGAGGTGGGAAGAGTCGGTAGAACCACTTAGGGACGGTTTTAAACAACACAGGAGAGGCCCAGGAGCTTTCCCTTTCCAAGGGAGACCCCTCTGCTGCCACACCCATGTCCCTGCCCTTGGACAGGCCTGGCAGCACAGCTTTCCAGAACACTGTTGGGCAATAGTCTCACTTCTGAGAACAGACCAGAGACCCAAAAGCACAGAGACGTGCACAAAATGCTCACTGCAGCCATGCTGTAAGAAGGAAGAACCACAAGCGACTGCGAGGGAACGGGCTGTGATGCACACTGCTACAGTGAGGTGCTGTGCAGAGCGAGGGGGCTCTGGAGGTCCCGCGATGGGAAAGACGCGCTGGGGAAAAGCGGCGTGCCGGCCCCCAGCACAGCACCACTGCCACCCCTGGCCCACCCTGACTGCTGCAGGCCAGGCTGGAGGCAAGCAGCCTTGCTCATTCACTCTCCTTGTCCCTGCGTCACTAGCGAGCCCACGGACAGCTAGTACAAAAGAACAAGCTCACTCCCAGTATCTGAGATTTGCCGTTAGGTAAATACGCTGAGGAATGCCACTTCGATTTTTAAAGAACCCCACTGCTCATCTCTCCGGGGGTCCTGTCAATGTATCTGGGAGACCACAGCAGACCCCTCTGGGGAGGGGCGGGGACTGCAGGGCTGAGCAAGGCGGAATCTCCCCCGGGGTCTTATTATGAGCGCACCCGGCTACTGAGCAACAGAAAGCGTCTTCTTCCAAAGAGGGTGGAAGAAATACCAGGCTGACCCAGACTCACCAGTTCCTCTTGGATCTGCTGCGTACGCCGATTGAGCTGCACGTTATACTGATGTCTCAGAAAGCGTCTAGAAATGAGCAAAACAGGGGCTGCCTTCAGTGTCTCATAAACAATTACTGGAGGTCAGAAAGCTGCTTACTACAGACTGTGTCCTCTTTGGTTTGGGATACCCATGCACATCTGGGAGAGTGAGAGGCTCGCCCCCCTGACCAGGGCAGCCAGCCGCTAGGGGCCCAGCTCACACACACCCCAGCTCTGCCTTCTGCCGGAGGGCTGCCATCTGCTTCCTCTCTTCCTCTAGCCTCTCCAGCTCCCACCGCTGCTTTAGCAGATTCTCCTGCTCCTTCTTCAGTTTGGTGGCCTGTGGTGACGATGACAGTTAAGTCCAGTTAAGGTCATCAGAATCAGAGCTCCCTTCATTCTTCATCTGTATTTTCACCAAATGCAAGGCAACAGGGCTAGCCCGGCCAGGGGCAATCAGAACCCCCTCCCACCTCTGGGCTCTGAGCCCTGGGCCCAGCTCACTCATTTCCTGCCAGAGCCTTTCCCAGGCCTGTGGACAAGGATGAGAACCATGCTCCATGCTGCCACAGGACCCTGCACTCGTCCATGCCTTACTGTAACTTAACCTGTCTCCCCCACCCAACATAGCTCCTGCCATGAGGGCCAGGAGCTTTGCGGGCCATGGCTGTGGGCCCTGCTCACAGCTGTGTCTGGAGCCCAGCGCAGTGCCTGGCATCGAGCAGATCATGGGCATTAAGGACCTGTTTCCTGAATCACTTTCGTCTGAATGGGAAGACCCAGCCCAGGAATCTAGCTCAGGGCAACTACATCCTCAAAGAGCCTCCTGAACCAAAGATCCTCACAGGTTATGCCTTGAGATCCCCAACCTGCTAGCTGAGGAGAGGTTTAGCTGTGTGCTAGAACATCAGACTAAGTCAAGTCTACTTAGGGCCCTGGAAAACCCAAGTTCTAAGAAGATTCTCACACAGCCACTCTGGAAACACACCTAAGAGAAATACTCTCTCCATATCATGAACATTCTAGAATCTGGGCATACTACCTAGGAGGATGGAAAAACCACATGGGAATACATGTGAAAAGGGAGAACCCAGCATTGTTGCATTTCTTAGAATCATGCCTCCCCCCCCCGCCCCCGTAGGACCTACTCAGCACAGCTTTCTAGAACGCCATTTTCTAACAACAAGCAGCTGCTAGAGAAGAGCCAGGACCGTGCCCTCACCTCCTTCTCCTTCAGCTTCAGCTCCTCCATCTGCTGGAGCAGCGCCTCCGCCTGGAGTTTGCCCTCCAATCGCCTCCTTTCCTCTTCTGCTTTCATCCGCTCCATGGCTTCCCTTCGGGCCCGTTCATACTCATTTTCATACCGTTTGTTCGCTTCCTCTTTGGTGGCTTCTTGCTACATGGACCCAAAGGAACCCAGGTCAGTATGTGTAACGCGACCAGCAAAGACCCAGGTCCCCACTGCTGTTCTTCATTTGGATGTGTCTGCACCAGAGTGGGTCATGCCACTTATCAGCTGTGTGACCCTGGGTGAGGGGGCACCTTCCTGGGCTGTTCTCATGGTGAGAACCGTGGGTGTGATGCTTCCCTCAGAAATGACACTGGGGAAGGACTCAGCACAGGGCCTGGCACAGAGGAGGGGCTCAAGAATGTTGGGGTTCCTTCCCCTTCCAAAAGCCAGGAAAATACTCTCCAAAACTAACCCAGAGACCCAGCTGCGGGTTCACAGAGGTGTGGACTTTTGTCCCCAGAGGGGCTGCTGTAAGTCAAGGTTGAGAGTTTACGATGCAAACTACATCAAAAGAGACGGCCAGCAACAACAGTGACCTTTAAGATGTGCATTCCACCTGCCAGTGGCCCACCCCAGTCCCCTAGTGTGACTCTGCCCCTGGGAATGAGCACAACGGATTGTCGTATGTGTCAGAGCAACCGCCGTCCGGTGTTAGCATGTTACGTCAACTGCGATCAAGTCTATTCCTGGATCAAAGTCATTAACATCGAAAACCAGAAAACTTCAAGGCCCTGGAGACAGCATGCCCACCACAGCACGGAGGACTATTTCCCAAGTCATTTACCACACCTGTTTTTTTTCTTCTTCCTGCATTTTCCAAGAGTTTATCACATGCTCCTTGTGCAGGGTTGATTCAATCTGAGGGTGAGAAGGCAGAGAAGATGAACTTCCTCACTGGCTCGTGCGACAGACGTATGCTGCAAGGCACACCGGCAGCGACCCTAAGTTCCCCACGCGAGGATGTAGGGAGCCCCAGTACCTTACAGGGGTGCACAAGGGGACCCCAACATGGACAGTCTGAATGCCAGCCGGTTGGTGTTTACTGACTTAAAGGACTAGGCAGTTCTAAGCAAACCGTAAGAGCTGTAACAAAGGAGCACAGACTTTTCTCCCAGCACCCTGGGGGTTGAGCAGGAGCCGGGCAGCGGACGCTGAAAGGGAAACAGGATCTGAAAGGCCACCACTGGCTGCTCCAAAGTATGGAAGGCCCCAGGGCAGCAGGAGCTGAGGGACAGACTCAGCCTTCTGCCTGGCTCCTCAGAACTCCCTCTGCAGAGCTGGATAAACATGTTCTCCCGTAGCAACAGAAGCGACATATCTGGGATAGTTAAGAAGAGATTTCGGGGTGAGGGGGTAGCACTTGGGTGGCTCAGTCGGTTAAGTGTCCAACTCTCCATCTCAGCTCAGGCCCTGATCTCACGGTCCTGAGTTCAAGCCCCATGTTGAGCTCCACACTGGGCGTGAAGCCTACTTCAAAAAAAAAAAGAGAGAGAGACCTGGGTTTAAAGAATCTTTTGGGTCAGAAAATGAATTACAGGACTACCTAAAAGCTTTTATTGGGGAAACTGTCTATAAAAATGTTTAATCTTCATGTAAACATTTGTAACTAATTTGTTTTGTTTTGTTTTGTTTAAAGATTTTAACTATCCATCAGAGAGAAAGAACCCGAGCACAAGCAAAGGGAAAAGCAGGCAGAGGTAAAAGCAGGCCTCTTGCAGAGCAAGGAGCCTGATGTGGGACTTGATCCCAGGACCCTTACGGCGCAACCTCTCAGCCACTGTTGCTCCGTGGACTCGCTCAGGCCTGATCCTCGCTCAGCTGCTTCAATCTGGAATGTCCTTTCCTCACCTCCACACCATCAGGTAAAAGCCCATGTCCTTCCAAACTTCACCCCAGCAACTCCTCTGAGATGTGTCTCTGACCCCCATCTTTCCAGGCCTGCCCAGCCCACTGCAATCTGCACTATAACGAGCTGCCCACTGTCTCCTGCACTGGGCAGCGAGCTCTTGAAGAGTGGGGACCCCACCTAATCTCCACATGCCCAGGGGCTACACCAGGCAGCAAATGTTCAGTAAGTGCTGGCACAACACCAAACAAACCAGATCTGCCTGGTGCATTTTTCAGGTGGCTTTTCTCTCCTGTTTCACCCCCAGAAAGAGATGCAAGTTGAAAAACAAGAAGGGAAACATGATTTCATCTCCTGAGGCAAATCAAAGGTTTTCACCTCTCGAAGTCTGGGGTGGTTCTTTTTCCAGTGTTCATATAAAAGTTGTTCAGCAACCTGTCAAGAAAACACAAAGCCTCATGTCACTTCTCAAATCCATTCGCATTTTGGATAACCCCCAGCGGAAGTCAGCTCGGGCTGAGTGCCCCTCCACTGGCTCGCTGTCACCGCACCTGCCCTTTGACTGCCTGCCCGCCGTGCACCCCTGGCTCTGGGAGACACCGGAACGGAACCAGACAAGCCTGACAAATGACTGCCACATGGTGATGGAAGGGTGCCAAGATCTGATGCTACAGATGGGTCCCAGATGTGACAGATCCGTTGCAAAAGATAGAGCAGGCTTCAATACACAGACTGGGGCTCACCATTCCCCACAAGTACTGCCAACCCTCTGCAGGACCACGGGACTGGAATAAAGGCAAAGGACTCAGAGGTCATGATTTAAGGGGCCAAAGAGAATAGACGTGACTCGTGCAAAACACACGTGAAGAACAACATAGCACAAGCCCCTTCCCCTGCAGGTTCTGCCATTAACGGCTGGCTCATCAGACCAGAGTGCCCAGGGGCAGCCCCCACATAAGCAGCACTGACCGGCTAGGGACACTCCCACTCTTCTAGGCTCCTAAAGGACTAGAAGACGTTACCAGTTTCCTCTGCTCTTCTCGGGCCGACTTCAGATTGCTGTGCCGCTCCCGGATCCTTCCCTCCCGCAAGTCCATGCTTAGCCGCAGTGCCTCCAGTTCTCTGGCGAGCAGGTCCTGCTCCTCCAGCAGCAGCTGCCTGAGTCTGTCCCGCCTGCCTTCCAGCTGCTTCCTCTTCTCCTCCTTCATCTTCTCCCGCTGATAGGCATGCATGCTGGGGTAGAAGGAGCCCTCCCTACATCAGTCACGTGACGGCCACCCGAGGCACGCTCTGCTCTGCTGTGTGGCCAAAGAGGCTAAGATGGACATGACATGGTGACCCAGGAAAGTGTCAGCAGGTCACGGAACACTATGCATAACAGCATCTTGGTTTCACAATAAGGAAGTGTACAGTGGTCTCCCATATGCACACAGTCACAGTAGTAGCTAACGCTTGAGCAATTATCATGTACGAGGTACTAGATACATGGATGGCTTCCTATTCACCATAAATCCTACAAAGTGGGTTCTGTTGTAACCCCACTTCACTGAGGAGGAAACGAGGCTCATTTATACAGCAAGTGACACAGTCAGGATTTCCATCTAGGTTTGTTTAACTCCAAAGCCTACGTTTTTACCTTCCATGTTTTTTACATTTATTTCTGTAACAATGGATATGTGTGTGTGTGTGTGTGTGTGTAATTTATACACACACAGCTGGGGAAAAGTACGGGAGGATCCACATCAGACTGTTAATTGTGGTTCTCTCTGGGGATAAAGGGTCACCTGGAGACTCCCAGATTCTACATATATTTCTTATTGTTTTCTCTTTTTCAATGCAAATATATTATTTCACTGATGATCTTTCTTTTCAGTTTTCAACTGGAAACACATGACCATGCAGGAACCTATACCATCCAGCAAATTCCTCCAGAAAACGTGATGTTAAGCCACTCCCCCCACCCCCACCCCCTGGGTTCTTAAAGCCACATGCCCTGACCAACAAGTGGCTTCCTGCCTCTGTCCCCCTAAAGTCACTGTAGTTACCTCCGCTGGTAGGAGGTCTTGGAGCTCCATTCAGCCTGTTTGAAGCTACAGATATCAGACATCCTGAAGTAGCGGCTGTTCTGTTCCCACTGCTGCCGAAGCCGGGCCTCCTGCTCTCGGTGTCGCTGTCGGGCCACGTGCTGGTCCAGAAGCCTCCGGCTGCACCAGTAAGAGGGCAGCGTGGGGAGTGCCATCTGAGGAGAATGGCAATGGCAGGAAAATGAACCTGCTGCAGCCCCCTAATGAGTTGTCTTCACCTCTTGGCTGCCCCCGGAATCACCCTACTCCAGACCAATGACATCCAAAAAAGTCTTAGTGCAGGCCCCTAGGCAGCAGCATTTTTCAAATGCTTTGCAAATCATCACTTTAAATAAGCCTGGAGTGCACCCAGCTGTGAGCCAGACACCGTCAAGCACGCTGCAGATGAAGGCAGGAAACCAGTCCTAGCAATGCTGGCCCAAACACCTGGGGACGTCAACACTCTTCGCAAAGTAACAGGGATAATGATTTCAGGAACACATATATGTGCCAAACTCTTGACATATATGATATTTTTCATTGTTAAAATCACTCCATTATTTGGCAGGTGAGCAAACTCAAGCTCAAAATGGTGACTGGGTGGTTCAGTGGGTTAAGCCTCTGCCTTCGGTTCGGGTCGTGATCTCGGGGTCCTGGGATAGAGTCCTGCGTCGGGCTCTCTACTCAGCCTGCTTCCCTCTCTCTCTCTCTGCCTGCCTCTCTGCATACTTGTGATCTTTCTCTGTGTTCAAATAAACAAATAAAATCTTTAAAAAGATAAATAAAATTAAAAAACAAAACAAAATGGTGAAATGGCTTGCCCAGGATCACAGAGCTAGGAAGCAGAGGAAATGAAAGGGCTGGGATCCTACTTCATGACCGCGTCAAACCAGGGTCTGGGCTCTGTAGACAGCAAGAGGCTGCCTGTGGGGACCAATATGCTCTGGCTCTGGCAACCCCTGGGGAGCGCCCCAGCCCAGCGGTCATAGCTGGCAGTGTTCTGCATTGGCATGGAAGACACATCCCTCAACTTACAGATGGAGAAACTGAGACCCAGAGAGGAATCGATGTGCCCAGGTCTCCGAGCAAAATGGGAACACAACGGAGACTTGAAAGCTGAGAGCAGTCTCACTCCAGGCACCTCTTTCCCTGAGTCCAGAGCTGCCAAGACGGGCAGGGTCTACACAGTGCCTGGCTACGACGGTGCTTACGGACCGTCTGTTGAATAGGCGGATAGGTCTGGGTCCAGGCCAAGCCTCAGACTCGGTGCTCAGAGCTGGGGGAAAATAATCCACGTCTATGGGCCAAGTTTAGCCCGCGGCTGCCAGTTCACAACCTGTCTTGGAACTGTGGCAAGGTGCACCTAACTTTTTCCTTGCCCTGTAAGCCGCCCGCGGAGAAGCTTTGCACCAGGAACCAAGAAACGAGACTCTGGTCCCAGATCGGTCCCATCCTTCACGCAGCCCCAACGCCCACAGACGACAAGCGGGGTTGCAGAGCAAGGCGTCGGACCCAGAGCGCGCAGGGACGGCGGGTCCCCGGACGCCAGCCGCGGTTCCCGCCAGCGCGTGGCCCCTGCGGCCGGGCTCCGCGAGTCCCGACCCCCACGCCGGCTCCAGCCGAGCCCATCCTCCGACTCACATTCCTCCGCGCCCCGGAACTTCCGAAAAGTGCCCCCGCTGAGCTCCTGCATGCCCGAACCGACACCGGCAAGTCCCGCCCGGCCGCGCTGCACCAACGCCCGCCGTTCCCCGCTCGTTGCCCGGGGCAACGGACCGACGACGGGGTGCCGCAAGGGCCAAGCCGCCTCCAGCGCGATACCGAACGCGCGGAGAGAAAGGAGGCTGCGGTTTTTTCTCTGGCGCCCTCTCGTGGGGGGCGGGAGATCAATCCCAAACGTCGCTCGTCCCGGAAACAGGGAAAGACGAAGGTAAGGGAATCCTCCCTACTCCGCAAAAATCAGAACGGTGCTTACCTAGGGGTTGAAGGTGAGGGGTGCCCGGGGTGGGGGGTGGGGAGGTGGGGAGAAGGTCAGTGGGACAAGTCAGTGCTTCTCAAGCCTGGCTGCACACAAGAATCACTTGGGGAGGTCTTAAAAGTCCAGGTGCCTTTAAAGAAGACAAAATACATAAACGCAGATGCCCAGACCAAACTCCAGACCAGTCCCATCAGTTTCTCAGGGGTTGTCTCAGCTCCCCAGGTGCACGCAGCGTGCAACCAGCTGAGAGAACCGCTGGCCTAAGTGGATACAGTTATTGGTTAACTATCGTCTTTAGCTTGGTGGTGGGTTCCAGGGTGTTCATTCTATTGGCGCTTTATGACTCGCATGTGTCACACGTATTATTTTATGTATGAAAAAGATAATAAAGGGGCGCCCGCCTGGCTCATTGGTTGAGGCTGCAACTCCCGAATGTCAGGATCGTGAGTTGGAGCCCCATGTTGGGCATGAAACTTGGTTTAAATATATTTTTTTAAGATTTCATTTATTTATTTATTTAGAGAGAAAACGATAGAGGGAGCAGCAGGCTCTCCACTGAGCAAGGAGCCAGATGGGGGCTCGACCCCAGAACCCTGAGATCATGACCTGAGCCGAAGGCAGTCGCTTAATCGACTGAGCCACCCAGGCGCCAATTTTTTCTTTAAATACATAAATTTGCCTAAAAAAAAAAATAGACAACTTCACTCATTCAGCCTCTTTTCTTTCATTTGCCCATTTTTCGTCTTTAATTCTCTTAATTCCTCCCTTCATTCTTATTCATTTGTCTAGTTTCTTTTCTGGGTGCAGCAAAGCAAATTGTTGAACATTTTGGTCTCTATTCCAACCTCCACCAAGCCAGTTCTGGGGTCTCGGGCAGGTCACTTCTCTCTGGGAAATGAGAGCAGTAACGAAATGGAACAGAGAAACCATTAGACCATCCTTGCTAGCCTAGCAAGCAAACAAAACCTAAACCAGAATCAAGCCAGGCTGCACACAAGAAATCTGAGAAAATTTAAAATTGAGAATCCGAGAAAAACTAAATGTGAGGACAACCAACCACTGACATCTGGCCTTTCCCAAATAAGGCAACTGCGTAAGCTGCAGCCAGTAAAGTGATTTCCTTGCTTTGCCTCTCCCCTAGGTCCTGTCTGCTGGAGGAGAGCTCCTGCTCACCTTTGGTTTGGTGCTACTCTGTTAAAACTGATATATGCCAGGGTGCCTGGGTGGCTTGGTGGGTTAAAGCTTCTGCCTTTGGCTCAGGTCATGGTCTCAGGGTCCTGGGATCCAGCCCCGCATCAGGCTCTCTGCTCAGCAGGGAGCCTACTTCCCTTCCTCTCTCTGCCTGCCTCTCTGCCTATTTGTGATCTCTCTCTGTCAAATAAATAAAAATCTTTTTTAAAAAATCGATATATGCCCTAATAAACGCTTGGAAATTTTAATGTGCTTCAGTGTACCCTTTAACAAGAGTACCAGCAGAGCTGTTTTTTAGCCTTGCCCTTGTGAGCTGAAATGAAGGTTTCAAAGGAGAGCATGCAGGCACAGTTTACCCGGTACATCTCAGGAAGTACTTTCTTCCCATCTCCCTTTACTTGACTCTTGCTGACTTGGGGTGGGTCCTGCCCCATGCATGAGATTCCCCAGGGTTACCCTCCTGTTAGTCCCTACCTCTTTGGCCAAATTCATGGCTTCTTTTCCATATTGTATCCCCCCTGCCCGCCAATGGGCCAAGGAGGCAGCTACCCAGGGGGTCAGCCAACCCAGCAAAAGAGCCCAATACATGAACGCTTAATTGGTGGGTCTCTCTGAGTGTGGTAGGAACTTCAGAAATATGTGAATTGGGGTGAGGGGGAGGAAGAAATATCTGAATTGAGTAGGGGGAGACCTGGCTTAGGTCCTGATTTTGTGCCTCTTGAGTGAGTCTCCTTTGCTCCCCGGGCCTTTGATTTTCTTATCTGTATAATAATTACTTTAAAGGACCAAAAAGGCTCCACTAGTGTGACTCCAGTGCATAGGGCTTGACTGGTGTAGTCCTCAGGCCATGGTTTCTGGGCCTCTTCTGCTGGGCGGCCACCCCCACCGGCCCCCACTTATTCAACTTCTACCCTCATGATTACATAGCTGCCTGCAGCTCATTAAGCATGTTTACAAGTATCTTTTCCTTTGTTCTTCTCAGGACCCCCGTGAGATATTTTACTGTTGTTCCCATGTTACTACTTTTTTAAAAGATTTTATTTCTTTAAAACATTTTTAAAGATTTATTTATTTTAGAGAGAGATTGAGAGAGACTGCAGGGGGAGGGGCAGAGGGAAAGGGAGGGAATCCTCAAGCAGACTCCCCACTGAGCGCAGTGCCCAACGCAGGGCTTCATCCCAGGACCCTGAGGTCATGACCTGAGCCGAAATCAAGAGTCGGACACTCAACCAACTAAGCCACACAGGCACCCCAAAAGATTTTATTTTTTAAGTATAATTCCTACACCCAACTTAGGGCTCAAACTCATGACCCAGAGATCAAGAGTCGTACACTCCACTGACTGAGCCAGCCAGGAGCCCCTTATTGCTGTTTATAAAGTTGTCTGAACTGAGCCTCAGAGTGGCGTCCTTGCTCAAGGTAGGTGGTAGAAGCCCCACTCTGTCTGATTCTGGGGCCCCCCGGGCCCTCTCAGCAGGGATCACCCCCTTCCTGCTGTCCTCCCCACCTCCAGTACAGGGTAGGCTCACCATAAATATTTGTTGCGAATGAATGAGTAGATTCCCTGCTTTTGGGTCCCTTCTTCCTCTCCAAAAGGAAAAGGGAAGCATAACGTAGAAAGAAAGCAAAAAGAAAGACAAAACAGAGCTAATGTTATTTGAATACCATGTACCAAACGCTTTGGGATGTATTCCCTCACTTAAGCCTCCCTCCAGCCCATGCGAGTCTCACCTCCATCTGTACCTAAGGGACCCGAGGCCCTTAAGCAGTCAAGCCACTCCCTTGAGGTCACAAAGCAAGGATTGTGCGACCCAGAATTCACATGCAACCTCCAGGAGCATGTGTTCCCTCTTCAGACTGCTTTTCCAGGAGTTTGCAACTTACAGGTGTAGCTCTTAAAAGAGGCCAGCAGATGTGGACCAGCTGGGCCATTTAAAGAGTTCAATATTAAATATTTAGTGACAGGTTGATGACTGGCCCACAGGAGGCAGAGAGGGGAAGGCTTGGCAGGTGGACACTGCTCCTGCTGGGCCCTGGGCCAGTGCCATGAGGAAGACTATTCTTGGACTTGGGTCTTTGGGTGTCCCAGCACAAGAGTAGAAAAGAGGGCTGGAGAGATGGCATGACGACATGGGAGCAGCTCCCCATTGGCTGAAGAGTGGTGGCACTGGAGGCCGTGTCAGGCCCTCAATTAGTAGGTGGCATTGCCAAGGCACATTGGTCGAAGCTGGGTTCTCATGGGGTTTCAAGATCAGCCACTCCTCCGGTTTCTCTCTTCTCACTGGGACTGGGCTCCCTATCCCCCCTGAAGATGACAGGTGCTGCAGCAGACCCTGGGGTTATGAGGCTGCCTGTGAGAGCCCCCAGTTGTGTGTTTTAATAATAAGAACAGAAATAATCATAACTGTAGATATCTAGGGGAAAGAAAATGTAAAAAAACATCCATCAACAACAGTGGCTAAATCACTAGGGGGCACGATTCAGGGTGATTTGAATTTTTATTTCTCCCTAGGTTTTTAAATTTACAATGGTCACTGCTACTTGTATAATTAAAAAATAATAATAATACATTGGTTGGTGAATCCTAACAACCTGCCTTTCCATCGTGCTTTAGGCTTTATGAAGTACTTTCCGTGATGAGTGGCTCTCAACCTGGACTATAGGTCTGAATCACCTAGAGAGATTTTTTTTAAAAATCCTGATGCTTGATCCCCAAGACAGAAGTTCTGATGTAACTGGTCAGGGATGGGGCAGTTTATCTTTAAAAAAAAAATTTTTTTTAAAGATTTTATTTGTATTTGAGAGTGAGAGAGGGCACTTTGGTGGGGAGGCAGAGGGCAACAGAGAAAGACTCCCCACTGAGGAGGGAGCCGGTCAAAGGGCTTGATCCTAGGACCCTAAGATCATGACCTGAGCTGAAGGCAGATGCCTAACAGACTGAATCACCCATGTGCCCTCTGCCTGCTGCTCCGCCTGCTTGTGCTCTCTCTCCATCTCTCTCTGTCAAATAAAGAAATAAAATCTCTAAAAGCAAAAAATAAAAGTTTTAATTGAAGTAGAGTTGATACACAATAGCGTGTTAGTTTCAGGTGCACAATATAGCCTTCAGACAGGACAATGGCATACATAACAAAACGGAGTGTGATCACCATCTGTTGCTGAAGTTGTTACAATATTACTGACTGTGTTCCCTTTGCTGTACTGATCATTCTGGGGACTGATTTACTTAACTGGAAGCTCATCCATATTTTGAATAAACTTTATTTTAGAATAGCTTCATTTTTAAAATATTTTATTTATTTGAGAGAGAGAATGAGAGAGCTAGAGAGAGAACCAAAAGGGGAGGGTCAGAGGGTGAAGCAGATTCCCAGCTGAGCAGGGAGCCCAATGCAGGACTCGATCCTAGGACCCTGGGATCGTGACCTGAGCTGAAGGCAGACTCCCGACAACTGAGCCACCCAGGCGCCCCAAGCACGGCACATGCTTCCCTCATTCCTCCCAGTATGGACATCATCGTCCTGAAAGACACCTGTACAGGTAAGTCCGCCCTCTTTAAGTCCATGGCCGGGACCTCCCATGACCACTGATGCTGCATCTGGAAATCAGAGGAGCTCCTCACAACCTGCTCTTATGTGCAGAGGAAGCCGCTGCAAAATGCAGTCATGTTCCAGAACCTTCCATCCAGAGCCCTCTGGTAGTTCAGCCTGCTTCCAGCTGCTAGAATCTATTCCTCTGATGGAATGGCACTGTTTTTGGTATTCCTTTTATTTTTCAAGGCCAAGCCAAGAGGAAGGAAGGAGCCTCCATGCAGCTCTCCATCATTTTGTATCTCTGAGCTTCGATTTTTCCCATCTGTGAAATGGGAATGATAGCACGAGTTTGTTATTAATAGCTGCCTTAGCCCAGAGCCTGCCCCAGTGTCAGGACCTGACAAGTCATCACTGTTGGTGTTACAATGGCCCTGATAACTGACAATTTTCGGCATAGCGCCTGCCTGGAAGTGCTGGGTTCAGTTCCCCCTCTAGGAAAGGTAGGCTCTGGGAAACTGTTATTTATTTGCGCGCCGGGGTTTGTGATCGACTCCTAGCCATTGCCCCCCGTTTCCCCGCTCAAGCTGCACCCTCGTTGGTGGAGTACCCTCCGCTGGGTGGTTCAGGAGGAAATCCTGATGTGTCTAAACCAACAGCAGTGGACCCACGCCCTTGTGTGGGAGGGGACATGCAGTCCAGTTCTGCCCAACGATACTTCAGGGGGGGTCTGCTGGGTGTGGGAGGAGGTTGTTTGGGGTTGTCCTCTCTGGGGGAGACCCAGGATGCTGCTGCAGCCATATTCCCACCGAGAGGAAGGCCCCTGACACGGCTGGCTGTGATCATCACAGGGAAGAAGAGAGAAGGATCTGCTCCTTGATGGTGATATGGTGAGCTCAGAAACGGAATCAGCCCATCTGTGGGGCCTAACCCCATAGCTTGCCCATAGCTTGGGCTTCCTTTTTTTTTTTTTCTTCTTCTAAGTTTTTCTTTTTATTACTGTTTTATGGTAAAACAAACAAACAAAAAAAACATGTAACCCGAGACCTACCCCCTAACAAAGTCTGTTTTTTTCTTAAGATTTTATTTATTTATTTGAGAGAGAGAGAGAGAATGCACACAAACAGAGGGGAAGGGTAGAGGGAGAAGCAGACTCCCCACCAAGCAGGGAGCCCCTTGTGGGACTTGATCCTAGGACTCTGGGATCATGACCTGAGCTGAAGGGAGACGCTTAACTGACTGAGCCACCCAGGTGTTTGCCCTTAACAAAGATTTAAGTAGACAGTAAGGAATTGTTAGTGGATAACAAAAATGTGGTATATACATGCAGTGAGATTCCTTTTTAGAAGGTAAACTAAAGAGACTTCTTGCTTTAAGTCATTTTTCAGTTACCAGGAAGCATTCCCATCGACAGACTTTTCTAGAGCAGCATTGCTCACAATGATAGATCATATATGCATGACACTTGGGAAGGAGTATAAATATGTATATAATAATATAATAAATATATATATATATAAATACACTTATATAATCAACTATTTTAAAGTGTGAGATTCAGTGGCATGAAGTACACTCACAATGGGGGCGCCTAGGCAGCTCAGTCAGTTAGGCATCTGCCTTTGGCTCAGGTCATGATCCCCGGGTCCTGGCATGGAGCCCTGCACCGTTGCAGTGGAGAGCCTGCTTCTCCCTCTCCCTCTGCCCCACCACGCCCCCAGCTCGTGCACACTCTCTTTTTCTCTCTCAAATAAATAAAATCGTAAAAAAAAAAAAAAAAGGCATACTCACAAGGTTGTGCAACCATCTCAGTGTGTTTGAGCTGTTATTTAATGTACAAAATCAGGTTGTGGGAACAGATAATAACAATAATAATACTCCCACGACACTTATCACACTGCGGGCGGGGATGGGTATTTCTGTGCCCGAGATATGACTGGCCAAAAAAGACACTGGAAAACAAAATATTCAAATACCCTTTTCCCCAGGCAGGTTGATAGTTTGCCATGGCCCACAGATAGGAGAGGTTGCTGGAAGACTGCTTCCCCTGCCCCCTAGGGGTGCAGCAGGGGCCTAGAGTAGAGGTTGAATCACTCAGGCTGGTGGCCTTTGCCATGGCTGAAGTTCAGAAGACATGCCCACACCGCGTGCAAACAGCATGCCTTCCAAGGGAAAAATGTGATGCCCGATCTGAGGATAATTCTTCAACCACAACAGCATCTGGAGAACTGATGTCAGAGGCTCCCCCACCACACACGCCCCCTGCCTCACCTCCACCCAGTTCTCCCTGGGGTTGGGAGTCCCAAGACCTCGTTGGAGAGTCACGTGACCCAACTTGGTGGAGCTCACCCCTGACTTTACACAGGGAGAGCCGAGGCCCAGAGGCGGGGAGGGAGTGCCCAAACTGGGTAAGCGGCAGAGCTGGTGTGTCTAGCGAGAGTACTGGTGGCTTCAGTGAGCGGAGGCAGGAAGAAGCCACAGAGAAGGGGAGACTCAGCCGGTACCCGCTCAGCATTGGAGAGGGACTGTCCCAATCCCCTGTGACTTCCCTTCCCACAGTGTCTCTGAGAAGTATGGTTATTGCAACCCCACTTTTCAGATGGGGAAAGTGAGGCTTCACCAGTTGCATTCTGCTGGGCTGTCAGGTGTGGTCCCAGTCCACTGAAATGAGGCGTCATCAAGCCAGTCTTGCGTTTTCTGAGACTTTCCCAGACATGGGCACCCACTGGCCAATCCTGGATGGCAGAGAGCTTCCACTTCCTAAGTTCCCAAGTTCAAGGTGATCAGTGGAGGGAGTCAGAGCAACTCCCTTCTCTGCTTGAGCCTTTCTGGGCTCCCCATTTCCCTCTGCGTGAAGTCCACACCATGAGCAGGCCACTGGACCCAGAATGGGGATCTGGCTCTTGGCTAACCTCACCCACCACACCAGCCTGTCCTTTGTCTCCCATGGCCAGTTTCCACCATGCTGTTCCTTCTGCCCAGAAGGCTCTGCACGGCTTGTGACTCCTCTTTATCCTTTTGTCTTTTCTCTAGGAAGCCCTCCCTGATCCTCTCTGATGGGGTCAGGATGCCTGGCCTTGGGACACACTGCATTTTCCCCATAGCGTTCACTGCAGTGTGAAAGCAATGATTTTTTAAACTTAATAACCTGCCCACACAAGACTATGAGCTTCATGAGAGCAGGGACCTCGCTGCCTTGTTCCTATGATGTGTCCCCAAGTCTCTGCTCTACCGATTGGTCCACAACAGGTGCTTAGTAAAAATACTGGATGAGGGAGTGAGTGAAACTCTGGCCACTGGGACACTAACCAAAGCACACTTGTCATTGGGGACATGGGGGCAGGAGCTGGAGGGCCACACCTTTGCCAGAAGTTTGCCCCCAACCTGGGCCATGTGCCAGGACTGGTTCCTGAAAACGAGCACAATCTCAGTTGAGCAAGCACCTGGGCCGTTCCTGAGTCCTCTCCTGAATGTCAAGAGCCTTTGTCCCTGGGGCAGTCTTCCCCACTTGTCCTGTCTCCACACCACCCTCACCAGGACAGTAAAGGACTCATGTGACTGGCCTGGGTCCTGGGGGAAGGCAGCAGGAGCGAGGAACACACCCCCCAAAGCCACTATTGAAATTAGAAGGTAGAAGGGTGTAGAAAACAAGATGGAGTCACTCATGTCAAGCAGGGGCCTGTGCGGAGTAATGACGCCAGCCGCTAAGGGTGCGTCGGCTTCGAGATATCGCCAGGACCAGCCCCAGCTGACCACACACCCGAGCTGATAACAAGCAGGAGCAGAGCAGGTGTGCGGCAGTCCAGGACTGATAAACCCCTTTCAACAGCAGAGGATGTTGGCAGCAAACTGTCAGACTCTTCAGCCATGACCCCCTCTCTGCCCACTGAAAAAAAGGCAGACACTACCCAACGGTCTGCTTGACAATCTCCCAACAGAACGGAGATCCTTCCTGGTTTGAACAGAATAAGGAGAAGCAGTAAGTGCCCAGAGCTGACCGGGACTGCGGGCAACAGTGCCCGCAGACTGACTTCGCATTTTTTCTTTTTCTTTTTTTTTCTTTCCTTCCTTAACTTCCTCCCTCCTCTGTCATCTTGTTGGTTGTGTAGTGTTCTGCTCTGCGTGCTGTGTAAGAAGCCAAGTCAGTCATGTGGTGAAATGTCATTGACTTTGGAATCCTGAACCTGCTTTGTAATTATGTGAACCTGGCTTTAGGACTGAATAAAGCTGACATTGTGGAAAGATCTATCCCGTGTGTGTGTGTGTGTGTGTGTGTGTGTGTGTGCCTTCATAGCGTGCTCGTGCTCGTGTTCGTAACAGAGGGAGGGACCTCTGAAATTATCAGGCCAGACCTACTCCCTTTTCCCTCAGGGAAAATGAGGCTCAAAGAGGGACATCAAGTCTTGAAACCAGTCCACAGGGTTAGAACCAGATCTTGGGTCCCCTGACAGGTGGGCCTGGGTGCTTTCCACTTGCCTGGACTCCCTGCTTTTACCCTGAATTTCTGAGAGCCGGGGAGGGCATGTTGACAGTCAGCAACATCACCCTTGGCATCCCCATGGGACCTCTGTCAAGTGCCAACATGTGTCCCAGGTGAATCTTTAAATATGCCATCTCCCTGAGCATTGTCCTTGACACTTTGAAGAAAGTGTCATTAGGATCCCCATTTTGCAGATGAGGAAACAGAGGCTCAGAAAGATAATGTCATTTGCCCAAGGTCACGCAGCTGGAAGTGGTAGACCTAGGGTTTGATCCTGTGTCTGCCAGAATGCAGAGTCTGTGTTCCTGTCTGTTCCCTTGTCTCAGGTTGAGATGCTCAGATTCAGTGCATGATTTATTCCTGTTAGAAAAGGGAGAAGCTCGGGCACGTGGGTGGCTCAGTGGGTTAGGCATCTTCCTTCGGCTGGGGTCATGATCCCAGGGTCCTGGGATCGAGTCCCGCATTGGGCTCCCTAATTGGTGGGGAGTCTGCTTCTCTCTCTCTCTCTGCCTGCCACTCTGCCTACTTGTGCTCTCTAGGTCTCTGTCAAATAAATAAATAAAATCTTCAAAAAAAAAAAATAAAGAAGGTAGAACCTCAAGAAGTGATGTGGAATTGAGTGGAATGAAGGAGACCAGCTTTCAATTTTTCTATTTCTCCAGCTGACTAACAGCGGTCTTTTGCCATGAAGTGTTGGGTCAGGGACACAATGCTTGGGTCTGCTGGCAGCATTTTCCCCCCAAACCCACCTGCCCCCCAGCACTGCGCCCTGTGTGGGTGCAAGAATGAGGTGGTATTTTCCCTTTCCTCTGCTCTGTGCTGTTTTCATCTATTTTCATCCAGTAACTGAAAAACTGTGCAAATATTGAGTTGCAGTGTGCTGTGCCGTTTTCCTGGGACAGCAGCAAGCGGGCCTGCTGGTGGGTGTTGCCTGTGCGTTAATTAGGGAAAAGCAGCAGACGGGCCCTGGAAACAGCAAGGCGGGTTGGCAAGGCAGGTTGGCATGGTGGCTCTTCACACCCAGAGGAGTTGGCTCAACAAAGCCCATTTGGCACATTTAGTCCTGCTGAAAACCTGGCAGTTGGAGAGGGGACATCACTGGAATCAATTACCCCCAGGACTGCCAGTCCTGGGTGGAAATAACTCAAGAAATCAATTCATAATAACCACCCCATTCATTGAGGGCTGCCTGCCTGCCAACTTGCCAACTGCCTGATTTATGTTAACCCCTTCACTCTCACATCAGCCCTGAGAGGTCATGACCATGACCTACCAGCCTTGTTTTACCCATGAGACCGTAGGGGCCAAGCGTGGGCCACCCCAGGATCGGCTGCATCAGCATGAAATGATGGGGAGTTAAGAAGCCATCAAACCCCAGTGGCCTCAGGAAAAGTGCTTTACCTCCCACCCATCCCCGCCAGAACTGCCTAAAAATAATTTAGATAGAGGATCTTCTCAAGGAAGAGAGCTAGCGCCATATATAACCACATTATGGTATGAACAAGGTATGGTGGACAGGGAGGGACCCAGGAAGGCCATTTGGATCAAAGTCCTCTTTGATATCCCATTGTTCCCGAGCAGCCCAGCAAAAGTGTTTACCACTTACTCTTTTTTAACAATTTTATTTATTTATTTGACAGGGAGAGACCAAGCACAAGCATGGGGAGCAGCAGAGGGAGAGGGAGAAGCAGGCTCCCTGCCGAGCAGAGAGCTCGATGCAGGGCTCCATCCCAGGACCCCAGGATCATGACATGAGCCAAAGGTAGATGCTTAACCAACTGAGCCACCCAGGCAGCCTCCAAATATTTACTCTTTTTCATCTTCCTGTGAACTGCATTCCTTCTCTTCGAAGTCCCAGACCCCCTACCCCTTCTCCTTAGTTCAGTATGACACATACACCTCACTGTGCCTGTCTTTGGAATTTCCATGTCTACGTGGATTCCCCATATGTACGAAATTCAATCTGATTTTCTCCTGTTAATCTGGCTTACATCAATTTGATTCTTGGTCCAGCGAGGACCTTGAAGGGACAGGAGAATCTGGTTCCCCAACAAGACCATGGAGGGTTAGAGAGGGAAAGTATGGTAGGCTAAGTAATGAATGTGTCCCCAAAGAGAGGGGCTCTCATTCCCTGGACTCCCTCAATGTGACCTTATGTGGGAAAGGGGTCTTTGCAAATGTGATCGAGTGAAGGATCCTGCGCTGGAGGGATTACCCTGCCTTACCTGGGTGGGCCCTAACTGCCATCACAAGCACCCTTATAAGACAGAGATGGGGGGGCTGTGCACCCACCGGGAAAGCTATGTGAAGATAGAGGCAGATATTGGATCTGTGCAGCCTGAAGCCAAAGGATGCCCGGACCGCACCCCCCCCCCCCCCCCCCCCCCCCGCCGCAAAAGCTAAAAGGGGCAAGGAGCCGATTCTCCTCTAGAACTTTCCGGGGACATGCCATGGGGCTGACACTTTGATTTTGCCCTGGTGATACGGATTCCAGACTTCTGGCCTCTGAAACAGAATACATTTTTGGTTGTTTTAACCCACCAGGCTTGTGGGCCTCTGCAATACAGCAGCCCCAGGAAATTCACACAGGAAATTACTTGTCCGCAGCCACCCAGCTGGAAAGTGGAGGTGTTGGGCTTCAAACACAGTAAATGCTCAGAAAACAGGACCTGTCATCGTTGTTGTTGTTGTTGTTGTTGTTGTTGTTGTTGTTATTACTGCTGCCTGCGGGAAGGCTAGCGATAAAATGTCAAAAAGACCATGGATTTGACCTACTTTATCCATCCCAACAGATCCCATTGGGGAGAGACAGTCTGAGTAACCAGGATTGGATGATTCAGTTTGGGAAGAAGCTATTAACCCCAGGTGGGGCTGGCTCAGGGAGATGATGAAACTGTGCAGGGTGAACACCTCAGCCCCACTGGCTCAGTTCCAACCACAAGAGTAAACTCCCGCTGGCTAAGCTGGTCCTGCGGATAAGCTCGAGAGGGAGTTTGCCGTAGACGGAGCAAATAGGATGGCCCAACAGTGCGAAAAGATGAGGTAGTTCCTCTGTGTCTGGCTGAATTGTCCCCCATAACACTTTACTTATTGCTGATTTCATCCTCCGCTCTCTTTGGTTCAGAGTAAACACACCATGCGGCCCCTCCCCTCTTCCTTCCGTGTCTCCTCCTTTCCCTTCCTTTCCCTTCCCTTCTGTTCTTGAGCCATTCAATCCGAGAGCTATAGGTGGGTCTCAGCAAGGTAAGCATCAACAGTGGGGGAACAGGGAGAGGGAACATGCTGACCCCGCAGAGAGTGTCCTAGCGCATACGGGGTAAGCAGAGTGTCTGCATGGGGTGGGAGGACCACAGCCTCGGGGGCCAGAGCTCATGGGAGGGAGGAGAGCATCCTCGAAGAAAGGCAGCCTGGTATGAAGTATCTGAGCTCCAGTGGGCTGGAAAGGGCATCCTTGTCGTGGGAAGGGTGGCATCCACAGTAAGAAATTGTCATCTATGGGGACAAATAAGCGAACACACTGAAAACAACAAGAACACCAGGTTTCTCAGTGGACAAGGGAGTTACCAATGTGGAAAGGAGGAAAAACGGGAATTAGCTCTGGGGACTTGGATTGTAATTGGATCTATTAGGATGAACTCATGGTTTTTTCCTTTGTGGTGGTAGTTCTTTTAAGATTTTATTGATGTATTTGTTAGAGAGAGAGAGAGCATATGCAGGGGGAGAGGCAGGCAGAGGGAGAAGCAGGCTCCCCGCTGAGTAGGGAGCTGGATACGGACTTGATCCCAGGACGCTGGGACTACAACCAGAGCCAAAGCAGATGCTTAACTACCCTAGCCACCCAGGCATCCCAAACTCATGGTCCTTAATATAACAGAGGACTATAGAGGAAAATGGAGACAAATATTGACATAAATGTGTGTGTACATGGGTGTGCACACGCGTGTGTAATTCTGTCCACAGAGAAGATCTAGGAGCAGGGACTCCCCAGTAACAGGAAGCTCATCTAGATCTTGGTGGCTGAATACTGTTTTCCACAAAGAGGGACGTCCGTGTTTTGGAGAAATGGCTGTATTCAGGCCTAGGGCAGGGAAAGGACACATATATTGTGTTAGAGGGTAAGGAAGTGCTCACAGAATGAGTGACATGTTGGAAGGATACAGAAGCCGCCTGCAGGGGCCATCACAAGCCCAATCTGGGATGAACTGTCACCTAAACAAAAGCAGTAACGTACTTCAGCCCACGGAGTCATTTACATCATTCTCTACAGACATACACCAATGGAAAGTTTGATGAGAGGTGGGACATTTACCTGGTCTCCAAGTACCTCCCTATGGATTATTTATTAATTTTAATGAGAAAAAGAGCAGGTTCCCTGCACAGTGGGGAAGCCTGGAAGACACCACCTCATCCAGTGATGGAAGTTCAGAGTACCAACAGTGGGACGAATTGAGGTCAGGTTCTGCCTGTTATGATGCAACAAGAAAGACATCACTTATGCGATCGCTAGTGATGTACAGAATCCACATCCCACCTCTGATCTAAGATGCATGGGACACCTGGCTGATCTGGTCTGTGGAGCATGTGATCCTTGATCTTGGGGTTGTGAGTTCAAGTCTCATGTTGGGTGTAGGGATTATTTAAAAAAATAGAATCTAGGATGCATGACCTGAGGGGTGCCTGGGGGGTTCAGTCAGTTAAGCATCTGACTTCTGCTCAAGTCATGGTCCTACGGTCCTGGGATCGAGTCCTGGGCTGAGTCCAGGAGTCTGCTTCTCTCGCGCTCTCTCTCTCCCTTTGCCCCTCCTCCCCACTCATTCTCTCTCTCTCTTAAAATAAATAAAATCTTTCAAAAAATGAATAACCTGAATCTAATTAAGAGGAAACATCAGACAAACATAAAGAGAGAGATACTCTCCAAATTACTACACTGTCTATCTCTTTTTTAAAAAGATTTTGTTGATTTATTTGAGAGAGAGAGAGAGAGTGACAGAGCATGAGAGTGGAGGCCAGAGGGAGAAGCAGACTCCCCATGGAGCTGGGAGCCTGATGTGGGACTCAATCCCAGGACCCCGGGATCATGACCTGAGCCAAAGGCTCAACCAACTGAGCCACCCTGGCACCCCACTATACTGTCTCTTTAACAGTATCCAGGTCATAAGAGCCAAAGAGAGACTTGGGAATATTCCAGATTGAAAAAGATTCAAGAGACGTGACAAGACAACTAATCATAGGCAACATGAGACCCTGAAATGGACCTTTTTCCTACAGAGGACATTATTTGGACAAATGGTGAAACCTGAATGGGTCTGAACTTTAAAATTTTTTTTTAATTTATTTATTTGTCAGAGAGAGAGGGAGAGAGAAAGAGCAAGCACAGGCAGACAGAGTGGCAGGCAGAGGCAGAGGGAGAAGCAGGCTCCCTGCCAAGCAAGGAGCCCGATGTGGGACTCGATCCCAGGACGCTGGGATCATGACCTGAGCTCAAGGCAGCCGCTTAACCAGCTGAGCCACCCAGGCATCCCGGGTCTGAACTTTAGATGGTAATGATGAATCAGTGTTAATTTCCAGCACTGAGGGATGTACTGTGATTTCATTGGAGAACACCCTTGTTTGGAGGAAATATGCACTGAGCTATTTAGGGTGATGGGCATTGTGTCAACCAACTTCCAATGGTTCAGGGGTAAGAAGTTACTTGAATTGTACTCACAACTTCTCTGTAAGTTTGAGATTACATCAAAAGAAAAAAAGGAAACAAAATGTTCTGTGTGGCTTACGTAGTGTTTTTAAAATATTTTGAAACCATTGCCAACATCTAAAAATCAGATTTTAGTGGTGCCTGGGTGGCTCAGTGGGTTAAAGCCTCTGCCTTTGGCTCAGGTCATGATCTCAGGGTCCTGGGATCGAGCCCCACATCGGGCTCTCTGCTCAGCAGGGAGCCTGCTTCCCTTCTGCTTTCTACTGCCTGCCTCTCTGCCTACTTGTGATCTCTGTCTGTCAAATAAACAAATAATCTTAAAAATAAATAAATAAAAAATAAAAATCAGATTTTACCTCTAATCTAGTTTTCTCACTTGTTAGGAAAGCTGAAATGCTAACAGCTCTGGGCAGTGAGTGGCCAGGTGAATAGTCACAATGTCCTTTCTTTTTTTTAATATATTTTTTAAGATTTATTTATTTGAGAGTGAGAGAGAGTGCTTGTACATGAGCAGGATGGGGTGTGGGGACCTGGCAGTCTGTGTTTTACAAAGCCCTCCATGCGATTCTGGTGTTTATTCAAGTTTGAGAACCACTGATCTAGAGCTTCCTTCCTTCTACTCCTTACCAGAACTTTCTGCTAGGGACATGAGGAGCTAGGAATGAGGAATAATCTGATATTTCCTGAGGCAGAAGGGTTTGATCTTTCTGGACCCTTTCTTCCCAGGAGATCACTGGGAACCTTAGCCTTCTCCACCTTGTCATGAGAGAAAAGCCTTAGAGCCACTGAGCTGCCTTGGTTTCCCCAAAGTGATTAGCTGCTGCTTCTTTTTAAAGATTTACTTAATTTATTTATTTTAGAGAGAGAAAGAGAGCAGAGCAGGGGGAGGAGCAAAGGGAGAGGGACAAGGAGACTCCTAGCTATGTGCTGAACCGGACAGGGTTCAATCTCACAACCCTGAGATCATGACTTGAGCCAAAACCAAGAGTTGGATGTTCAGCTCACTGAACTACCCAGACACCCCCAGAGTGTCCTTTATTTTTTAAGATTTTATTTTTTCACTCGAGAGAGAGAGAGAGACAGAGAGCACAAGCAGCAGAGAGGGGAGAGGGAGAATGAGGAGCAGACTCCCTGATGAGCTGGGAGCTTGACTTGGGGCTTGATCCCAGGACCTGGAGATCATGACCTGAGCCGAAGGCAGATGCTTAACCATCTGAACCCCCCCAGAAGTCCCCCGCATTGCCCTTTAGATGGGCCATGTGATCCCTACTCCACAGTCCCCATCGCTCCTTATTGTATAACACATAGCCTATAGCATCCATTTCTGCTAGCAGCTAGCCCCTGGGATCAGCCCAATCCCTATCATAAGGTATGGAAACCTCCCCAGAGCAGGCACTTTAAACATGTTGGATGGATGGATGGGTGGGTAGACAAGATGGGTAGATAGATAAACTTTGAAAATATTCCATTAACCTGGAGCAACGACCTTTCTCTGCACATTCAATGTCCCATGGTCAGACAATTCTTACAGACTTGGAAGTCTTGTGTTACCCATAGTTTCTGGGTGGTTTGGTTAGGATGGAGCAAGTTGAGAAATCAGGGTGTTGTCTGATGCTGGAGGTCCTCATTGTAGGTTGTGATCTCTCCGTGGAATTGACGGAGGTGTCTGAAATGTGGGTAGGGTACTGGCGCTGGGCCAGGGTGCTGGGTGGGATGGCAAGGCTTCAATGAGATGGTATCTTAGGATGCCTGAGGTGGTGAGGTTGGGTGGGGTGGGAACAAGCCAAAGTGGATGGCTTGGGCTCCTATCAGTGAGAGATCCGACTTGATGGGGCATGTCAGTGTCTGTGTCATGAGCAAGAATGATGATAGCTTTGTCTCCCTCAGACCCCTTCACTTCCTGATTGTACTTGGGTTATACCCTTGTCTTAGAACAATCTCTTCTCCCATCTGCCCCCCTGAAAGATTAAAAATATTCATTACAGTTTGGCCATTACTTTTCTATCATGAGTGATTTCTCATTGCCCTTAGGATAAAATCCACACTCCATACCACCCCCTACCTAACCCAACATGCCCTTGCTCTCCTCCCTGAGCTAAACTCCTATCTCTCCACTCCCTTTCCCTCCCCTGGTCCCCCGGGGTTGCTTGCACATATCAGGCTTTTTGTCACCTTAACGCTTTTGCACAGTCTCCAGCCACTCTGGCTGTCACCTACGTCTCCTTCAGGTCTCGGCTCTTCATAGGTACTTATTGCCCCAACCTCTTACTTCCTATTTCCCTCTGTCCTGCTCTGACACTCTGACATTTTATTTTCTTCATTTCTAGTTATGAATGTCTGAAATTGTCTTATTTGTGTATTATTGTGTTGTCTCCCAAAGCAGAATGCCAGCACCAGGAGAGCAGAAATTTTGCTGTACTGTTCATAACTTTGATCCACAATTCCTACCTAACACAGTGCACGGCCCATGCTGGGCACAAAATGAAGATTTATTCTGTCATGAATGAGAACCTCTCAACTATGTGCTAGGGTTTTTGGAGAAGATGGGCATTGGGTTTTAGGACACAAGCATTTAGGTGGGTTGTGACTGATGTGAGTTGTGCTCCAAGTGGAGACAGACAGGTACATCGGACTGTTCAGGTCAGACTGGACCCCAGATTTTGGGAAACAGGAGTCTTAACTAGGCATGGCTGAGTCAAACTTGTGACTTGAGCAGCGTCCAGTACGGTATTGGTATGATCTGGATCATACGGTATTGGTATGATCTGAGATCACCGAAGAAGAATCAGACGTCCCCATTGTTGTAGCTAAAGAGGACTGAGACCCAAGCGGTGTCCAACAGGCTGCTTGGGGCTTTTGGAGGACAGACTTTTTTTTTTTTTTTTTAAGATTTTATTTATTTACTTGACAGACAGAGATCACAAACAGGCAGAGAGGCAGGCAGAGAGAGTGGAGGAAGCAGGAAGGGAGAGGCTTTAACCCACTGAGCCACCCAGGTGCCCCCAGGAGGACACACTCGTGTTGCTGAGGAAACAGGTGTCCTCAAGGGCACTGGCTGCGTTGGGCTGTACCCCTCGGCTGGTAGGTGGGTTGGGTTGTGACCTGAGCAGTTCTATGCCCGCATTGGGCGAGGACCTGGCCCAAGCCGGCGCGCCCAAGTTGGGGGCGGAGGGGCAATACACCGGGAGGCTGCAGCAAACACCTGGGGAAGGTTCACCTGGGAGCGGCTCACCTGTCCTGGACAGGCGAGTCCGCTCGCTTCCGCGCCGGATAGGCCGGCCCCGCCCCCCGACCAATGGCGGCGCGGAGGCCTGCCAAGGCGGGCGCGGATTGGTTCGGCCGGGCAGGGGCGGGGCGGCGCGGCGGGACGCTTAGGCGCACGGCCTGCGGGCGGCGCTGAGCGCTCGGCTACGCGGGGCGCGGCGCGAGCGGAAGTGGCGACGCTGGCGTCCCCGGAGTCTGCGGCGGGCGGCAGTGACGGCCCCAGCGCTGACGGCGGCGGCCCGGGGGGCGGCGTGGACGCCCGCGGCGCCGGCTGGGGCATCACCGCCGGCCTCGACCCCGAAATGGCGCTTCTGGCGGAGCACCTGCTGAAGCCGCTGCCCGCGGACAAGCAGATCGAGACGGGGCCCTTCCTGGAGGCGGTGTCCCACCTGCCGCCCTTCTTCGGTGAGCCGGGGTGGAGGGGGCAGCCGGCCCGCAGCTCTGCCCCAGAGCGCTCCCAGACGCCCGACGCCCCCGAACCCCCATCTCCCGAGCATCTTCCAGCCATCCCTCTCCTAGGCACCCCGAATCCTGTTTCCCCAGGTACCCAAGACCCCCTTTCCTTCCAGGCACCCGCAGTTCTCCGTATCCCGGACCACTCCCAGATCCTCCTCCCTCCAACATGGCACATCCTCCCTTTCTTCCCAGAAACCCCCCGATGCTCCGTCTCCATTCCTTCATCTCCAGGCACCTCACATTCCTCCATATCCTTCCGATGCCCCCAGTTCTCCACTTCCTTGGGCTCCCCCAATCGTCCGTCTCCCCCAGACACCCCTCAGTTTTCCAGTCTTCCATCTCCCAAAGCATCCCACCCCTTCCCCCTCAAATCCTATCTCCCTCACCCCATCATTCCCTTCTTCCTTTTCAAATGATTTTCAACACCCCCCCCTTAAAATAATCCTCCCATTTCATAAGCCCTCTCTTTGCCTTATTCTCCTAGACTCTCCCCCACAGGACCTTGTGAACCCCTCTTTCCTCAGAATTCTCCCATTCCAGGTCAAAGACACCCACCCCACCCGCACTCCAAAAGAGATGCAAGGAAGCCAGGAAGGAGGGGGAGCAGGGTTTTGAAGTTGTAGTTTCGAAACTCTGGCAAAACCCTTCGTAGGGGGAACCACCTAAGCTTTTTCCTCCATTTAGAATGGGGGTTGGGACAGGGGAAGCTGCTTTGTGGGGGTGACATCAGACACAAGGTGCTTGGCGGGGACTCTAAAAGAAGACCCCTCCCTTGTATGTCAGGACCAGGAAGGCTATGGGAGAGTGAGGAAGGCAATCCCTAACCCAGCTTCAGAGCCTCCCTCCTCCTCTTCCTGAGCCCAGCCCAGGCCCTGGATGGAAAATGGGAAATAGAAGACAATACCATCTGGGGCGCCTGGGTGGCTCAGTGGGTTAAGGCCTCTGCTTTCGGCTCAGGTCATGATCCCGGGGTCCTGGGATCGAGCCCCGAATCGGGCTCTCCGCAGAGCAGAGAGCCTGCTTCCTCCTCACTCTCCCTGCCTGCCTCTCTGCCTACTTGTAATCTCTATCAGATAAATAAACAAAATCTTAAAAAAAAAAAAAAAAAAAAGACAATACCATCTGCTCCTGCCCTTTGCCTTTTGGGTCCTGCCTAAAGGGTGCAACTTGAACCTCTGCTTTCTTCTCTTTCTTGTGGGCTTGCCCAGCACCCTGCCCTGCTGGTGTGCTCAGTGGCCTTGCAGGAAGATCCCAGTCCCCAGGACAGAGGTTGGTGGCAACCCACAAACAGACAGAACCTTAACACTGACTTGGAACTGAAGAGATCTGGCACCTGGGCAGTCACTCACGTTGCCCCTCATGGGCAATCCCCCCGCATCCATGAAATGGGGATGCTGGTCTCTAAAGCTAGCTGCAAGGGGTAAATGTGTGTAGAGCGCTGAGGCTTTAAGTGCCAGATAGATCCTAGCTGGGGGTGGGGTGGGGTAGGGTGGTGGGGTTGTCATATGAGTTCCTGGATCCAGTTTTGGTTCCTTCCCATAGTAGGTGATTAATCAGTGTTGGAGGGAGTGCAGTCGCTGGGTTTGTATGATCCCCAGACCGGGGTAAGCAACCCGACAGCAGGGTCTTGGTCCTTTATGTCTGCCATTGCGTCCTTAGGACCCAGAACAGTGCCTGGCACATAGTGGGTGCTTAGTCAGTACTCATGGACTGAAGGAAATGTGCTTATTATTGGTATTTCAGTTGTTGAGATAACACAGACCCTCCAGGCAGGGGCTCAAGGAATCTTTTATTTGTGCCCTCCCACCACTCTGCCTCTTGTTCTGTGAACATTTGCCGGACGGAGTTGGCATGGCCTGGAAGGAGGGGGAGCAGGGTTTTGAAGTTGTAGTTTCGAAACTCTGGCAGATTCAGAATCTGTTGAAGCTAGTGGTTCTCCGCTGAGGGCAGTTTGGCCCCCTCAGGGGACATCCAGCAATGTCTAGGGGCATTTTTGTTTGTCACAGCTTGGGGGGGGGGGAGTGTGCAGAGAGGTGGCCACTGGCAGGTAGGAAGGCTGCAAAATACCCTCCTATGCCCGGGTTAGCCATGGCCACAAAGAATGGATCCAGCCCCAAACGTTAGCAGTGTCGAGGCAGAGAAACCCGGAGTTAAGCCCTGTGATCTTTTCTTCCTTATCGTCAGCACTGGTACACGTCCTGTGGCTCTGTAGCCCCTGGAATTGGGGGGGGGGGCACTTCATTGGATGTGATTTTCTGGCTGGTTTTAGAGGAAAGGGGATGGTGGCCTCTGGAGCCAGCAGTGCTCTGATGCCTGAGGCTGAAGAGCATCCCCTCCTCCCTTTCCCTGATCTCAAAGGACCCTTGTGTTGGCCGTGAGCTGTGTGCTGTGGGCAATCACATCTGTTGACAGAAGCCCCATTGATACAGAAACTCCAGTGGGTTGGCCCACACAGAATCATCCTCAGCACTCTAAAAAGAAAGAAAAAAAAATGCGATGGTCCATTTGGAACCATTATGCTCATCTGGGGAGAAGAGTTCCTCTGGAGGATTTAAGGTTTCCAAGGACGCTCCCACCAGGGGCTTTTCTCTGGGATTCAGGGGTCAGTTGAGATCCATTGTTGGCTGTAACACAGGGGCTCTGTGAGCTCTCAGGAGCGGCTGGTCACCTAGATGAACTGGACTGTTTGTGTGCGTCTCTTGAGTGGAGCGGGTCTGGCTCAAGGGTTGCAAGAAGTCCAAGGGAGGTTGCAGTGACAGTTCCCTCCAAAGCAGTTGAGGCCAGATCACTTTTTGAGGTGGGGGCTGCCCTGTGCCTTGGAGAATGTTTGAATGACATCCCTGGCTAGATGCCAGTGGCATCCCCTCTCCCCAAGTTGCAACACCCAGATATGTCTGCAAGGAGATGAGATATAGCCAAGAACCACTGTCCTGGATATACATGGGGCAAGGGGCTGGAAGCTGTGTTTTTATTTTTTAATTTATTTTTATTTAAGTAGGCTCCACACCCAGCATGGAGCTCAACGTGGGGCTTGAACTCACAACCCTGAGATCAAGACCTGAGCTGAGATCAAGAGTCGATCGTTTACTGAGCACTTACTATGTGCCAGTCCTCTATGTGGATTCATTCAGTAATCTTCTCAGAACCTTTGGAGGAATGGTTTTTTGGTTTGTGTGTCTTTGTTTTGAGAGCATCTCTGCCAAGCTTTCAGGGTATTTTCCTTCTGGACTCATTTTTACCCACCTTTAACGGGAAAAGGTATAAGCTGCCTTTTCCACCCCGCTCCACAGCCTGACCATCTTTCCAGGCAATCATCGTTTTTGGGGGCTGCTTAGAACTCCTTTGTTTGGATGTGGCTGTCATTTATGTAACCCATGCCACCCCTCTCACCCCGTGGGACATTCATATCGCTTCCCCTTCTCTGCTCCGGTAAACAATGCTGCAGTGAACATCCCTGTGTATGTTTCATTGTGTACTTCTGTCATTAGTTCTAAGTTTTAGAAGTGAAATTGCAAGGTCGACGCATGTGAAGGCTTTTAACCTATTAGAGCAACAACATCACTTTCACTTCTGTCCGGTGCGGTTTGGCTGGCCTGGGTGGATGCTGATTCTTGGGACTGCAGGTCAGATGTGGCTTAGAGCATCCCCCTTGTGGGCTAGCCCTTCCTGCTTCTCTCCAGCTTTTACGACGCCCACTTAGAGTCCAGCCCTTTGTCCATCTTCTTCCACCTTGACCCAGTAATTGGATCTCGCCTCTGAGTGATCAGCTTGCAATGGACTTGGGAGACCTGCTCTCTCATCTTTTAGGTCAATCGTGCAGCAATGTCCTCCAGCATTAACAGCTAGAGGGTAGAGGGAGAGACTTAGATGTCATTTCATCTTGTCACTCCCTGCGTAGAACCCTCAGTGGCTCCCTATTACCCCACCTTCAGATCTTTGCTGTAGCCTCTCTGAGTGGCTTACAGCCCCACAAATGGTACCACACCATCACTTGCCTCTGCCTGGCATGCCACTCTTCTCCAGCTTACCACCTTCGCTTTTGCCTGGCTGGGTTCCTCCTATCTCCACGGGAAGGTTGCCTCATCCAAAAAGTCTTTCCTAACTCCCTTAGACTACCGTAGAACCTATCACATTCTGTGACTTTGAGCCATATCAGTGCCTAGCCCTGGGCAAGCTAGATGTGAGGGCAAGCTGAGTGAATGCTTTTGGTTCCTCTCCCATTCCCCCCCCCCCCCGGGTTCTTTCTAGAAGCAGTTTTGCTTTTCTCTCGCTTTCTAAATTAAAATGCATAACTGCTAAACCATACCCATGGCAGGCATTATTAACCAATTGTAACCCTGTTCTCTCCCTTTTAGTCTAGACACAACCTTGGGATTTTTCTTCACACACTGTTCCCGGTCAGACGTGCGTGACGTCACACCTGTCCACGTTCTCTGTTTAGGGAGATGGTACAGGCACCAAACGGGACGATTTCCCTCTCCCAGTTCCTGAAATCCAAATTCTGGGAGTGATTTTTCTTCATTCAGATCTCTTATTTAATTAAACGAATGTCTAGAGAATCAGGCCTTACATGTATCTGGTGCTCATCAAGTAGTCCTAGAGAAAACCCCAGAAAAAGTGATTTCCCATCCCTTTGGTTCTGTGCTTGCTCAATTTTGGGGGGCCAGTGGCAGCCCAGAAGCAAGAATGATCTTGTTATTCAGCCAGAGAAATCGAGGCCCAGGATGTAAAGTGACTTGCCCAGGGTCACACAGCTGGGCGTTAACGAGTAGAGTCCGACTAGAACTCAGAACCCTGGCCTCCGGACTCTTTACACAGTGGTTTTGGCTTGTGCATGCCTTCCTGCTCTCCTGGCTTCCTGAGAGAGGAGAACTGTCCCCTCCTGCCTGCCATGGAGCCAGCCTGGACTGGAAAGCACAGGGCTCGGCCAGGCCCACAGTGACTTGTCCAAGATGCTGGGAACCGCAGACCAGATATACAGGTTTTGTCTGAGGTGTGTGCCTCATCGTTGGCCTGCCCAGGGGGGCCCATGACCCTTGCTCATTTGAATGCAAGTGTGAATAACTAGGATATGGAAGTCCTCCAGTGGGGAGGTCCCAAGCAGGTCAGATTTTGTTGTAATTGGAATGAGGCATTAACCCGCCTGGGAACCAGCCCTGTTAGCACCCCTTGGCCTATGAGTAAGAGGTTCTCCTTCTTTAGGGAAGGTTATTCTCCCCATTGCGGCGAGCACCTTCCAGACCTTGGGACCACCTGTCAGATCTCTGCAGTGTTTTGTTTTGCTTTTTAAGTTTCTGTGGATAGATGTTTATTTTTGGTTTTATATAGAATGTCCTCAGAAAGAGAAGACGGTCTGTTAACCCTCTTACTACAGCAGGTTAGTTCTCATTTTGGTTGAGTGTCTGTTGAGGGTTGGATTCTCTAGGGATGGGACGTAGACCATATGCCTGGGAGGGACACTTCTAGAAGGAAGAAACTATGTCCCGTGAGAGAAAGAAGCCAAAAATACCCTTTCTGCAATGGGTTTTTGCAATCTTGAAACCGCCCGCAGATTCTCGTTATTAGTTGGCAGTGCATTTGCGAGTAGTGAGGGCCCACTGGGCTCAAGGAACACCTACTGTGTGCCTGCTTGTTGTCCTGATGCATCCTGCTTCCGATCTCCTCCAGCCCCAGTAAGATCGGGGGAACACCTGGTGGGAGGGCTTCTGCTGGCCCTGTTTTCTCAGCCTCTTGTCTCCGGAATGGCTGTGGCTTGGCTGCTTTTGAGGCCCAGCAGGGAGGAGTCACTTTGGGTAGACCGAGACAACTGGGGTCTGTGGTGTGCAGAAGGCCTTACTCTGAACATCACAGGTAGACGAATGGAAAGAAACAGGGGCATTGGTGCCAGGCTGAGCCAGCCTGAGCTCCTGCCCCCTTCCCCTGGTGCCAAGGCTGGGTCTGCACAGAAGCTCACCCTCTCCATAGGCCTGCAGCCCCGACTGTAAAGCAGGGACGCCGGGCCTCCCAGGAGGACTGATGGAGGTGATCTTCTCCAATAATTTGGTACTCGATGCCCTGAATTGCTCCACCTTTGCACAAGTAGGACAGGTGGCCCCAGGCCTTCAGACACTGTCTCTCTTGCCACATGGCCCTTGGGAAACGAAGATCTTCCCTAAAGAAGCCATCTCTGGGTCTGGTGACGGGCTGCCATCTGAGATTGCTCCCGAATACTCATTTGTAACCTCCGGAGGTCAGCGAGGAGCACAGACTCAGGGTGCCCTTCTGCTCTGTTCTCTAGGGATGGTGATCGTGTCCTCCTCTGCTCCATGTTCTGAAGAGTCTGGCCCTCGGGTCAAGGGCCTAAGTCTGTCCTCTGCTCCTGGAGGGAATTAAATGGAGAAACAGGAGAAAAAAGACCACCTGTCTGTTCTGTCTCTTGCTAGCTTAAGAGGCCCTCCTCACCTCCAGCGTGGGGCTGCTTGGAGGAGTAGGGCCCCACTGCGAATCCCTTGGGGGCAGAAAAGTTGGGCCCTCCCAGGGCCAGGCAGTGCATCCGGCCAAGGGGAACGACCTAGTAGGTGTCAAAGCAAAAGGAAAAGAATGAATGACAGGGCTTTATAAAATACAATGCATATCCCCGTGCCCCGCCCCCCGCCATCATAGCTAGCTTAACCCCCATTTTGAGTGGCTCCCATGGGCCAAGCTTTCAACGAGCCACTTATGATGACTCCAGGAATGAAGAGGAGTTGGTACCATTTTACAGAAGACACTGAGGTTCAGAGTGGTGAAGGGATTTGACCAGGTGGAGCAGCTAGAAAGTGGGTCTGCAGGGCTTAGATGTGGGCAGACTCTGCAGTGGGGGTGGGGGAGGGGGGGCAGTCTTATTCAGGGCAGAGTCAAGGCCCTTTCTTCTGGCCCTTCCTCATGGCTTGTGGTTTCTGGGCAGGGGGATAGCACCTGGAGGACCAGGAGGTCCCCACCTGGCATGACAGTACTTATTTCCCTGAGCCCTGGGTTGGCAATGCAGAGGTTCTGGTCTTAGGTTTCATTGTTTCTATTTAAAAAATAGCACGGGTGGGGGTTAACTCCTTTTGTTACCTTCTTACAGTGTTACTTGTATCAGGGCCCTTTTTTCTTCCTTTTTTTTTTTTTTTTTTTATTGTTAGAGTGTTAACTGTAGCTGAGCTTTTAAGTCATTAGAGCTGATCAGCCCTCTCCAGGGTCCTATAAAAACCAGCTAGCCCACACGTCCCTGTGCTCGGAAATGATTCATTTTCTGCGTTGCTGTTCCCCCCAGTTCCTTACTCCACTCCCTTCTGAGATCTCGTTTTTTAGCCTTCTGGAATACATTTGAAGTACGACTGGAGGTTTCCTGCTAATTGCATCTATACCCATTCGTGGAGACCCCATTCCTCCCTCCCTCCCTTCCTCTCTTTGTCTTTTGATAATCTCAGTCATTAGGATCATTCTTTCCTGGATTTCCTGTGCCAGTTGCAAAAGATGGAAATGATGGTGTCATTTATATAGTAGTGATAATAATAAGCATAAAGAATACTTCTTTGTTTCTGGAGTGCTTCCTAGGTGCCAGAGACCATGCAGAGCCCTTTACACAACATGATTTAAGCCTCTGGTTATCCTGATGAGGCAGGGTCCATTTGGGACCTTGTTATACAAATGAGGAGATGGAGGCTCAGAGAGGTTAACTGATTTCTCCCAGGCCACACAGCATGTGAAGATAAACCCATTTCCCAACCACATTCCCACGGCAAGGCTGGTTTTTGCCCAATGAAGCAGGCAACTGTGGACAAAGAGAGTTGGCATGTCATAGGGGTGATTTTTTTTTAAGATTTTTATTTATTTATTTGACAGAGAGAGATCATAAGTAGTTAGAGAGGCAGGCAGAGAAAGAGGAAGGGAAGCAGGCTCCCTGCTGAGCAGAGAGCCCGATGCCGGGCTCTATCCCAGGACCCTGAGACCATGACCTGAGCCGAAGGCAGAGGCTTTAACCCACTGAGCCACCCAGGCGCCCCTTTAGGGGTGATTTTTTAAAACTAATGTTTTAGATCGTTTTGTAAACATTCTTTCCTCCTTAGCCAGGATTTTTTTAAATGGCAACTCACAGAACAACAATAAAATGCCTTATCTCAATAAGTTTTAGTTTTAGGAAGGTGAGCATTCTTAAGTGTTCTTATTCTTCAGAACAGGCCTTGTTGCAAACTGAGCCATCATACACACACACACGCATACACACACATAATCACACACACACACACACACACACACACACTCCCCACATACCTGTGGGTTAATAAATGATTCACCTCCCTCGGCTGTAATTTGAGTGCCTCTCATTATGATCCTGTAACCCAGGACCTGTAAAGTTAATCCTCCCCATGTCTTTAACAACAAAACCTTATTATCCAGCTATTGGGGGAAAAAAAATTGAATATGAAATAGAAACTTCCCAAACCAGGCTCCTACCATCAACAACACAGGTATCCTGTTCTTCCTTTCTGGAGTAAGTGTTTATGGGTTGGGCTAGGTGTTTTGAGTCCTGAGTCACACAGGCCAAAAGTGAAGGCATGTGTCTAAGAAATGGAAGGCTTTGTATTCCTAAGATGCACTGAGAGGGTGGGCCAGGTCTGGGCAGGTGTCGTGGGACAGCTCACATGGAGCATGCTGTGGTCTCACTCAGAGCACGGGAACTGTTCCTTTCCCACCACGCTGAGGCCAGAGAAGGCAGAAATGAGCCCGATTCTGGGTGGCATGTGCTAACTGCTGGCTTGCGGGGACTTCTGCTCTCTGGCCGATCTCACTCATCTGAACGATGGTAAAGACCTGGTAGGAGGTTGTCCAGCCAGAACCGTTGCAGAGGCCAGGTACCAAATGCTCGCTTGGTACCCATATTTTGCAGGTGATGCTTATACAGTTGACTATTTATTTTCCAAGTATCTAGCAAAATGAAAGCACTGCAGAGAAAGCAGGAGGAAGTGACCATCACCCCTCAAGGCAAGTTTCTTTTGAACTGTGCAGAGCCGTTTAGTGAGGGGTTGAGGGGGTATGTGAAGTTACCAGGTCACACCTTTATCATCATTAATATTTTCAACGATGACCCCGTTCAGAAAACTGTACATGGTGTCCTTTACAAAAGCAGGGACATTTGTGTTACCTTTTGATGAATCTCATACAGAATGGCCAGTGCATTCATAAAACTTGGTAGTGAGAAAATATTTCACTGCTTTCGTTTTATTTTCTTACTATTCTTGAGATAAGGCATTTTATTATTGTTCTGTGATTTGCCATTTTTCTCTCAAGTTGGGTGTCTTATTGATTTGTGAGAGCTTTTTGTATATTAGGGACAATAATCACCAGTCCATGGTTTGTTTCACTGATCAGCACCCTCAACCATCAGTTTGTTGTTTGCCTGTGTTTAGTGATGGGATATCTCTTCATGCCCCACACAAGAGGTCGCTGGATTTTGTAATCAGATTTGTGGTATTTTCCTTCATGCCTTCTGGGTTGAGTAGCAGGTTTAGAAAAATGTTCCACACCAAACAGAAGGGGCCATTTGCCACATATTCCAGATAACCAAGGCTTATCTGTATTGAGAATCTGTGCTCATTAGAGTCGGTCCTGTGGAGTAAGATGGTGGAGTTATATCTGATTTTTCTTTTTTTTTGTGGGGTTTTTTGTTGTTGTTGTTGTTGTTTGGCTTTTTTGTTTTTGTTTTTTTGTAGACAGCTTCCTTTCTCCCTGGAGATGGGAGGAAGAACCAGGTAGCCTTCCAAGCCCCCTCCCTCCCTTCTGGCAGAGGGCAGATGGCATTTTAAAGAGCCTGTTTGCTGACAACAATAAAAACCAACTTTGAGGTATCTGCCAGACTGGTAAAACAAGAAAGACAATTTGCAGGCCGGGCTGCATAATTATAGGAGCGGTAAGCCTAGACAGTGTCACGCTCTCTCCGGAGCAGGGGCCGGCCTGAGTTTAAACTGTTTGAAAGGCCACCATGTGCTTGAGGATTAAAATCACCTTCTGGTTTTCCTGTCGGAGTACTCTCCCGTTGGTTGCGTTCACATGGGTTGGAAACATTCTAGAAAGAAAGATGAGGAAGTAGTGGAATGAGCCTGTGTCCTGTAATTATGTCTGAGTGCTTGGCTTCCCCTCTGTGACCCTAGGCAGGTCCATTGGCTTCTCTGGGCCCTGTGGCCTTGGGGTTGTCATGGTGAGCACCCCTCATTGGCCTGGCACCTGTGGGCTGTGGCCAGTGAGGGACCCAAGCCCAGCATGGACGAGGCACTCGTGCACAGTCACTCTGGACTTGAAATCTGAACCCCAAGTGGCCGGCTCTAGAGCCCCACATGGCTGCTTCCCTGATCCCAGGAGGCTTGCTTCCAGGTGCTCTGAAACTGACCTCAGTGTGCGCACGTGGGGGCCACAGGGATGCCTTGCTGTTGGAAGTGCCTTCTGGTGTCTGCCCCCCCACCTCCCCCTCCCAGCTCCCGCTCTGCTTCCAGCCTTCCTGCCCCCCGGTGGAACAGAAGCTTTTTCCCCCCGCATGCAGGCCATGCTGCACAGAACCACCGCTGTCAGGGCCCAGCGACTGTGACGGTGGGGCCTCGTGACCCACAGAGCACACTGTCAGGGGAACGGGGAACAAAAAGCCTTTCTTCTGCCACCAGGGCCACTTTGAACTGCACAAGAGCCTTTTCAGAGTCCAGGAGGCTGGATACCCTTTCTCTGCCTCTTTGAAATGCATGTCGGATGACCCGGGTCACCGGAACACACCCATCAGCCGCCCAGGCACGCTGATGATGGCCTCTGGTGAAGGCACCTCCCGCCCCCGGGGTTCCTCTCTTCTTCCTTGGCTGGTGTGCCTTGCCATCAACCCACAGCCCGACAAGCTTGGCCAGGGGTGCCCCACCTCATTCGGGCCCCAGATGCCCCCTGAACGCCTGAGGGGGTCCAGTCACTCGCCAGGTGCCGGGGACACAGGAGAACCTAGGCTGCCTGGTCCCTGCCCTGTCAGAGCTCAAGTCCAAGGGGGAGACGGAGGGTAGATGGAGGCACATGTGGGACCACAAGCACGGTCCCAGTGAAAAAGACTTGGAAAAAAAGCAAAAGGAAAATACATGACATTAGGAGCAACAACCAACCAACCAACCAACCACAACAAATATAACCCTGACTTTCCCCCCAGCATTGGATAGGACCATTTTCTCTTTTCTTTTTTTTCATTGTTTAAGATTTTATTTATTTATCTGACAGAGACAGCGAGAGAGGGAACACAAGCAGGGGGAGTGGCAGAGGGAGAAGCAGGCTTCCCACCCAGCAGGGAGCCCGATGCGAGGCTCGATCCCAGGACCCCGGAATCATGACCAGAGCCAAAGGCAGACACTTAGCGACTGAGCCACCCAGGTGCTCCTGTATGACCATTTTCAAACACAGGGCGACAGTGAAAGAATTTTACAGAGAAAATTTGTATACCCCCCACCTCCATTCTGCCATTAACATTTCACTGTCCCGGCTCGCCATCCATCACTTCACCCGTATGCTGGGACAGTGTGCATTTTTGGAAGGTGGGGACCTGACGCCATCTCTGAGGAGCAGCGTGCCTTTAGATGGGCTGTGCCGGTCTCCACACACATCGCACACTCATGGCACCTGGCTGGCCCTGGTGAGGGTCAGCGTTGGTGACCCCTGGCCGCATGGCCAAGAGGGGGACAGGCACCGCGGTGGCAGTGGGCGTCTGGGCTCATGTGCAGTGTTCTTAGAGTCGAGAACGTCTTGTCCTTTGCGGGAGCTACCAGTCCCGCTCCGTAGGGCTGGCAAACGGCACGACCTGTCGAGGCTTCTGCTGGACGAAGACCATGGTTTGCCAGGTGGGATGAAAGAGCAGGGTGGAGTGGTCAGCTCATGTAGGACTGCCCTGGGCAGGTGGGCCTGTGAGACTGGAGGGCGACCAGCTGCCCGGACCCCCCGGCCCAGCGCCTCGGAACTGCGCCAGCATGGCTCCCCGGAGGGAGGTTTGCCCCCACAGGCCCCAGCCCCGGGCCCTACAGCGAGGGGCCTCAGGGAAGTGAGAACATAGAGGGGACGCAGGCACAGGCCAAGTGGGTTCCCGTTCGGCAGAGATTCTGTGGGTCCTGGTGACTTATAAGCACAGCTGGGTGACATCTGGGTGGCGTTTGCTGGACCATGGAGCTTGAGGTCACAGAAATTATCCAAATCCATTTCTCTTTCTCTTTTTTTAAAGATTTTATTTATTTATTTGTCAGAGAGAGAGAGAGAGCACAGGCAGGCAGAGTGGCAGCAGAGGGAGAAGCAGGCTCCCTGCCAAGCAAGGAGCCTGATGTGGGACTTGATCCCAGGACACTGGGATCATGACCTGAGCCAAAGGCAGCTGCTTAACCAACTGAGCCACCCGGGTGTCCCCCAAATCCATTTCTCCAGTGTTCATGCACCGGGCACTCTGCCAGATGCATCCAATGCATGGTTTTTAATTCCTGTGACGACCCCATGAATTAAGTGTTGTTATTGCCCCCTTCTGACATGAGTGGAAACTGAGGCATACAAGTGAGACTTGTTCATTAGGGCATGGTTGCAGCAGGATTTGAACCCCACCTGGCTGGGTGCCTACCCCACTTTCTTCCCATTGGGTTTTGGGGTATTTCATTTGTTTCCCCAGTGCACTTCCTTTAACAGCTGTGCTTAGACTGTTCCAGATGGCTGGCCAGGTGTGGCGGGGTCACCTTGGGTGGAATTCAGCCTGCGGTGGTCCCTCCCCCAGTCCTCTGCTCCTGTGCGGTCGAGGTGGCGTGCACACCGAGGCCCCGGCTGGGCAAGGAGAGTCTGGCACTCTCCTTTCCACCTCGTTTCCACCTCCTCCCCGCCCACCCGTGGGTCTGGTACCCACTTCAGCCTGCTCCAGCGTCTTTGTTCCCTGCACTTTGTATCAAGTGTGGCCGGTCTCTGGACGCAGCCCTGAGGACAGTGAGTATGTGTTGGGGAGCTCAGCTATCTTTAGGCTCTGAAGGTGAAGTCCACGTTGAGCCTGCTCACCTCTAGTCCTCATGACAGTCTGCCAGGGGGTCCCAAAGGAGGGAAGAGAGGCAGGCAGGCCACCGGCTGCTCACGTTTCAGGTCTACCAATTTCTAGGTCTGCCTTTTCGCAACCCAAAGTTGTCACTGGTAACACCAAGAAAGGAACCAAGAAAGGGAAACAAAACAAAACAAAAAACCCTCCAGTTAAGAACATTCTGATTCCAGAGATAAAGAAAACATGTGTCTTGGAAGTGAAATGTTTCAACTCTTGCCTGCGGCATGTCTGATTGTTCCTGTTCCTGTTGCCCCACTACTAGGTGGGAAAGCTGAGGCTGGCAGAGCTGAAGGGACACAGCCCGTGTGTGCAGAGCTGGGGGGGTTGAACCCGCCTTTCTCATGCTCTGTTAAGTCACTGGGATCCCACTGCTGGTGTGTTCCCCCCGGGCTCTAATGCCGGGTCTCAGAACCGTGGAGCCTCTGAGTCCCCAGCTTATTTCTTTCTTAGAAGCTGGTCAATGAGAGGGTCATCTTTATAAATCGGGCCCCTCTCCTGCTTTATAGGATTCCTTAGTCTGCCTCCTGGCCAGCTGGTCAGGTAGCGGTGACTCGCCTTATTGGCCAAGATGGGCTTATCAAAGCTTCAGTTCTGCAAGGTACTCTATAGCTGTGCTGCCCAGTGTGGCAGCCATGGGCCACATGTGCCATTTATATGTCAGTGGACGGAAGTCAAATTAAAGTGCAAAGCCAGCTCCTCAGTCACACCACATTCAAGTGTCCGGCAGCCACAAGGGGTCTATTTTTAGTGCAGATATAGAACATCTCCATCACTGGATGAAGCTCTGGACAGTGCTGTCCGAGGGAGAAAGAGTACTGTGGATGAAAGGGTTTGCCCCCTAGATATTCCAGTTGTATTTTAAAGGCTCTGAAAGGTCCTGCAGCAAGAAACCGGTCTCACCTGGGGCCCAGCACTCCATCTTAACTTGTCCATGAACCTTTTTAACACCTACAAATAGCGTGGCTTTTCCGTCAATACACCAAGTGACCCTCCTTCCTGTTCCCAAGCCTCTGTGGCCATTCCTGAATCTTCATCCTGGCTGGGAATCTGAATCTCTCTTCTTGTTTTGTCCCCAGATTGCCTCGGGTCCCCAGTGTTTACTCCCATCAAGGCGGACATAAGCGGCAACATCACGGTATGTACTTGGCCCAGCAGCCACAGCCCAGAGTCTGCTCCAGTGTCCAGCTCCCCACCGCAAGCTTGAGAAACAGGAAGGAGATGGGGTAAAGGGGCTTGGCCCTCGGCTCATCCAGCTCAGGGCTCAGGGTTTCCGGTTTTCCTTTGCAGTCATGCCTCCCAGGCACAGCCTGACTGGGACCACGATCTGAAGGGTTGACCTGAGCAGGAACCCAGTTCTTGTGTCCAACCCTACCAAATCAGAAATAAATTCCAAAGCATACAGGTGCAGTGGCTCGGCCCTTCCCTTCCCTATTCCCGGGAGCTCCCGCTGCCGTCCCCTAGCCACCAACCCGCTCCCCGTGAGCATCCGCATAGGGCTTGACCTGCAGTCTTGGGCGTGTCCCAGCAGCCCTTTGAAGCTGGTTTGTCATTATCCCCATTTTACAGATGAGGAAGCTGAAGCTCACCTAAGGTCACACAGCAAGGAAGGGGCAGAGGTGGGATTCTGAGCCGAACTGCCTGGCTCCCCCTCAGGAGCCTTGTTCCTGGACACCCTTCTACTTCCGATGCTCGGTGTCTGGGGAGCTCTCAGTAGTGGTTGGAGAACACGGGCTCTGGAGCTCGTCTGCACTGGAAACCGTGGCCACCCATACCAGCTGTCACTGTCCCCTCTCTGAGCCTCGGTCCCCTCATCTGCAGACTGGGATAATGTCAGAGCCATGTTGGGATCGCTGCGTAGACCAAACACAGCCGCGCCCGTGACCCGTCAGCTGGCGGGATGTGCTCAGTACATGGAACCAGTCACGGCAGCTACGGTTACCAGCCCCGCTGCCAGGCCTGGTGCCAGTGGGCAGGAGGGGGGTGCTCCCCCGGCGAGCGTGGGGGCTGGCTATCTGTGAGGACAGCTTCTTCAAGGGGACAACTCCATGTGCTCCGTTTCAGAAAATCAAGGCGGTTTACGACACCAACCCAGCCAAGTTCCGGACCCTGCAGAATATCCTGGAGGTGGAGAAGGAAATGTACGGAGCAGAGTGGCCCAAAGTGGGAGCCACGCTGGCGCTCATGTGGCTGAAAAGGTGACAGGCTTGGGCGGCAGGGTGTGTGTGGTTGTGCGGCCGGGGGGGCCCCCGCTCTGCAGAAGAGGGACATCCGGCCCTACTCTTGCCCCACGAGGTCACCTCCGTTTCTTCCACATAGGCGCCCTTGTGCGATGCTAGTTAGTAGCTGAGGAAAAGCGCCCAAGGGGTCAAGGCCCACCCGTTGGTGATGCTCCCTGTTCCAGCCCCACCAGAGACATAGCAAGTGAGTGCATACTCTGGGCATTGTGCTAAACATTCCCTGCGCCTGATAGCATCTCATGTGGTGGTAGTTAAGTGTGATGATTATCCTCGTCTCAAAGAGGGAGGCCAAATCATGCGCCTGGGTCACAAGGTCAGAGCTGGGATGCAGTGACCAAGCACCGTTGTGCAGGTTGTGTATTACACAGAGGTGTCCTGTCTAGGGCTGGTTACATCCTGCATATGGTAGATTCATATGACAGCACTTGATAGAAATACAGTGTCTTGAGAAGAAACTCTTATCTAATTTGCACAGATTTGTCTCCTGGGCTGGGGGGTTGGGGAGCAGGGACCTTGATATGGGATTTAAACCCAGACGATCTTCCCCAGACTTGAGAATGCTCATAATCACTATATACATTGTCTTTCCATTTCCATCAAATACCTGAAGCCAGATAGAGTTGTTCCCATCTTACACATGAGGCCACCGAGGCCCAGAGAGGCCAAGCAGCTTGCTTGCTGTACTCACACTGCTCTCTGCCAGCTACAGAATTCTCACTTAGCTGTGCAGCCTCCACGAAGCCAGGGATGCACTCTTGGCTCCACAGATGTCCCCGGTGTTGCCCTCTCTTGGGCCTGATGTCGGGTGTCAGGAAGGGTGCTCCTCCCCTGTCTCTCCCCCGTTCCCTGGAGCCAGTCCCCTCTCCCCAACACACACTTCCTTGGTGAAATACAACAGGGACAGTCAGCTCCCTGGAGGGTGCAGCCTTGTGGGTGTCAGGGGGTAGGTGGGCTGTGATTGACACCCTTACAGCATGTTGTAGGATCTGCCCCCACCAAGCTGCCCACTTGGGTCTGTCAACAAGACACTCCCGGGCTCGCATGAGGACTGCCGTGGTCTCTCCATCAGCACACTCTGGGTTTCTGGAGAGGAACAAGGCAGATGGTGATGTTCAGCTCAGTTAGGTTGTTCGTGTCCAGGTCCGATGTGGACAGAGCCCGGTGACGGGGAGGGCAGGTGAAGGGAGATGCCAACAGGCTGAGCATGTGATAAGCACCTGCTGTGTGCTGGGTGTGTGGGATGCCCCACTGAATGAGGCAGGGCCCCACCGGGGGTATCACAGCCTGGGCGGGGCATCGGGCTGGTGGGTGGATCCTGACAGCAGGATAGCAGAGCCTGGAGCAGAGAGAGAAATCAGGAAGGGCTTCCTGGGGGAGGGGTGCCAAGCAGATTCTCTGGCACTGAGCAGGAGGGTCCTAGGAGGACGAGTCCTTTGAGAGATGGGAGGGCAGGAGAGGCCTGGTGTATCTGCTGCTTTGGGAGGGTCTGGTCCAGTGGGCTCTGAATGTGAGGCAGGAGCAGGGAAGGACCAGGTGCAATTGGACAAGGGTGAGTCCCAGCATGATTGGGGCGCTGGGGAGCCACCAAGGGCCATGAAGCTGGTCATAACAGTGTCAGATGGTGCTTCATCCTGGCTGCTGGATAGAGGGCTGGTCATTCGGGCTGGGGGGAGGCAGAGGCTCAAGAGAGGTGGTTGACCCAGGGCAGGGCTGGGATTGTCTCCTGGGCTCAGTTCCACAGCCCAGGCTGATCCCTGATGGTTAAGGATTCTGACTTGGGCACAGAGAACTTCCATTTACATCATAGGCAATAAAAGATCCTTTAGTCCCAGTGTTCTTGCCCCTGAGAGCCCTCCAATCCGATCCCTACCTCCCTACAGGGAAGGAGCAGAGCAGCTCATGCAGGAACCCTGGAGAGACAGTGAGGGACGGCGAAGGAAGGAGCCCAGCTCGGGGGTGAGACAGTTGAGTTTGCATCCTGGCCTTTGCCCAAGGCTTTCAGGGGTGCCTCAGTGTTCTCCTCTGTGAAATGGGCGGATCATAGAGCTGAGGGAGCAGGAGATGAAATGCTGTGCATTAAGGGACTAGCTTGTACCCATCTTTGACATAGTTACCCTGCTGTACCCCAAGGCCATGGCTTTCTCCTGGCTCTTAAAGCATCATCCTTCCCCTGGAGGAAGGGCCCAATTGGCCTCTGTAAGTGCAGACAGTGGCTTGGGGCCACAGTCAGGGTGGGGAGCCTGGGCGCAGGGCCAAGCTCGTCAGCACGCCCAGTGTGTCCAGAGTCCGTGGTCCGTGAGCCCTCAGAGGGCCAGTACCGCGTCTTTAGCCTTCAAGCACTGACGACCATCGCCTGCCCACCAGCCAAGGGGAGGCCAGGTGGGCATAGAGATGGGCAAGGCAGGCCCAGACCTGACTTGTAGACTGTACAGCCCAGCAGCAACCGTGGTCGGCAAGGCACTGGGGACAGGCTGCGTTGAGCCGGCTGGTCACATTACACATGAGGCAGGTTCAGGACAGCAGCTGGGGGTTGACCCCTGCCGTGTGCGTGTGCGTACCTGTGGCACACAGCAGGTGCCCGAGTCCAGGCACATCGGGGTCTGCCCCAGGCTGGAGTGGTGCGGGCTGGGCGATGGGCCGCGGCGCGCGGGGTCCTGAAGGGCTGTCTCTCTCCTGCGCCGCAGAGGCCTCCGCTTTATCCAGGTCTTCCTCCAGAGCATCTGCGACGGGGAGCGGGATGAGAATCACCCCAACCTCATCCGTGTCAACGCTACCAAGGCCTACGAGATGGCCCTCAAGAAGTACCACGGCTGGATCGTGCAGAAGATCTTCCAGGTGAGCCCCTTAGCCATGGGCCCCCCAGGCTACCGAAGGGCTCCCTATCTTTGCGGGGGGAGGCTGGTGCACCAGGGGGCCCTGTCCCGTGTGCTTGGGCCCGGAAGAGAAGAAAGGCTCCTGGACCCACTAGGGCATCTGCTGAAGAGACCCTGGCCCACAGGGGTCTTGGTGGCTTATGTTGAGATGATACTGGCCTGGGTTCCTGGAAATGGGGCTCCCAGGGTTGCCAGGCTGAAGGCCCACTCTGGAGATGAAGAGGCCCATGGGGCACCCTGCACACGGTTGCCGGCCACGCTGCCTCTCTCTGGGCCCATTCATCTTGCTCAGCCTCTCCAGGCCCAGCCTCTGGCCTGCAGCCCATCTGCGTCCCCTGCGAACTGGGGTCTGCCAGGCTTGCCTCCTTCCCACAGGGCACCACGGGCTGGGCCAGGAGCCAGGCTGGGTGTAGGCAGGAAGAGCTGGGCCCCCTCCAGGCTACGCCAGCACGGCTGGCGACAGGGCCCATCCCTGGTGGGCGCCATGAAGCCCTGCCCTCTCCCTGTGCTGCTCCCTTGCCAAGTCCTCACAGCCAGCACCTGGGCGGAGAGGGTGTGTGCGGCCCACATCAGATTGTGTTCTTCACGAATGCACCATGGTGGGGGGGCGGTGCAGTCTCCCCCCCCCTCCCCATTTCACAGATGAGGAACTGGTGCTCAGAGAGGTTAACTGTCTTGCTCCAGGTTGCACAGTAAGAGGGGGTCTGGGATTCTACCTCCCTGAGCCTTCGCCGCCTCCTCTTGCATATGGGCGTAAACTAGGCCCCATCTCCAGGGGTCATAGTGACGGTCGAACAAGCTAACACATATAAAGTGCTCGGTGCGCACTTTACACTCAGTCATTGTGCGTCTTGCCGGTGGCATTCGTCGTGACCATACTGTTTCGAGTTGCCTCAGCCTATCAGAATCAGCCTAAGCTGCTCATCCAGCGACGCCCTTTCCTTTCCGGTTCTGAAGTTCTGTGCATTTCTGGTTCTCTGCACTTCTCACCGATCAGGGAAGCCCTGAGAGTTAAGGAAGCGTTGCCCCCTGAAGGCCAGGAGAGGCCGCAGTCCATATTAGCAGTGAGCTCCCCCGGTCCACCTTCTCCAGAGCAGGGAACCCAGAGGCCAGAGGCTCCGGGGTGCTGGGCACCTGCCCCATGCCTGGTACCATGCCGAGCACTGGGCACCCGCCCCCCGATCCTTTACAAGAGCAACCTGATTCGGTGGGTGCCATCATCATCCCCATTTTACAGATGAGGAAACCGAGGCTCAGAGAGGCTAAGTAACTAGCTCAAGGCTCACAGCTAGTCAGCGGCACAAGCTGGACTTTGAACCCAGATCTGTCGGTCCCCAGAGCTCGTCCTGCCATCCTGCTGTCCCTCACGGGGGTAGAAGGGCACACACATCTCCCTCTTCCTTTCCCTTTTGACGCCACAGATCTCAGGGACGTCCCCTCCCTGGACCCCACCATCCCTAGCCCTGCGGCCCCCCTTGGTAGCTCTACCGGTCCCCTAACACCATGCCGCCTACCCTCCCCACTTTTGCCCGTCTCAAGGCAGCGTTGTATGCGGCTCCCTACAAGTCCGACTTCCTGAAAGCACTCTCCAAGGGGCAGAACGTGACGGAGGAGGAATGCCTGGAGAAGGTCCGCCTCTTCCTGGTCAACTACACGGCCACCATCGATGTAATCTACGAGATGTATACCAAGATGAACGCCGAGCTCAACTATAAGGTGTAGGCACGCCCGGGGCAGGGGGCCCCTCACAGCATCTGGCGAACCTGAATCACTGTGAATCAAGCCAGCAGGCCACCCCTGGAGCCACCCAGAGGCCAGCGGAGGCCTGCAGGGAACGGCCAGCCCTGGTTTTCTTTTTTTAAAAAGTCATTTTGGGGGGTTATCCTAACAGAGCAATATATAACAGTCCTACTTCTGAATCCCCTTTGAATTTCACAACAGCACAGCCTGACTTCCATCCCTCCATTTCAGTGTGGTAAAAATCAATTAATGTTTCTAATCAAGTCCTAAGGGTTTTTTTTTTTTCCCTTTCTCTCTCTTTTTTTTCTTCCTCCCCATGCGGAGCATAACTCTGGGGGAGCTGTGTGTCATACACCTCACTTGAAAAAGAAGCACATGTCCTTAGGATCCGACGGAATGATGTTTTGGGTATTTTAAGGACCATGAGGAGTTTGATTTGAAATTACACAGGGCCCCTGCGGTGGGCTTTTTTTTTTTTTTAAAGCAAACTGGTGTGTCTTCTCATGTGGTTTGTATGGCCCGACCTCACAACACTGTCATTATCGATCCTGCTTTTTCTTACTGTCTTTGGCCAGACAGTGTTTTTATAGCTGAAACCAACCAGCAAGCCTTTGATGGGCAAGTGGGGGGGGGGGTGTTATTTTAAAGCTATCAGGCATAAATAAGTGACCACAGATGACTATATTTGCATTCTTCTGCATAGTAGTTTTCTTCAGGGACAGCTTTTCCAACCTAAGAAACTACCGACCATGTGTATTCTCTCAAAGGGGGAGAGGGTAAACCCTCCCATCTGCTGAGACCCAGGAAAACGCCTCACTGCCTTAACTGTCCTTCCTGGCACTAAAAAAGAGCTGTATTTTTTAACGTGTTGGGGTAAACAGAGCAACCCCAGAGGAACTGATGTGTGTTCCAAACCCAATGAGGAACAATTGGTGATTTTTATGCGAGAAACTAAATGATCCTTAATAAATAAATCTCTATTTTGGAATCACATCGGTGTGCTGTTTTGGTTCCTGATTCTTTTTTTTTTTTTTTTCATTCGCCTGCCCTGGAACAGAGGTTACAGCTGGGAACCAGCCAGGGACCTGTCTTCTGGCCTCTATGGTTTACCACAATGGAAGCGGTGGCGGGACATTTCACACACAGATCTTGATCTCTAGCTTCTTCCGAAAAAAAAAAAAAAAAAGGACTGCGTGGCAAACGCCGAGAGATGGCCGCCTCCTTGGCCGGATGGGACAAGTGGACAAGTGCATTTGCCACTTTGCCTCAGTCTCCAGTGATCCCGACTGCCTCCCTGACCTGCGGGGTTCTCGGCACTCTCTCATAGGCTGACACTTCTTCTGATACTAGCGTTAAATGGAGACAGAATCTTTATTTTACTTCATTCCTTGAGCCTCCATGGAAGGGGCAGGGGGTGGGGGAGACCCTGGCAGAGGAGGAGGGGCAGGGCATGCTCCAAGGTGAGGTGTAGGCAAAGACCTGGTGGCTTGACACACAGCACATAACTGTGCTACGAAGGGATCTGAACATGACCCTGAAAATGATGAACACCTTCAGGAGTCTCCTGCTCCATCCAGCCAGGTAGCCAGTTTGGAAGGCTGCCTCCAGCATGACCAAGGGATGGACACCTGAACCAAGGTTTTTACTGTCTCTGATTTCATTATATTTTCTACTGTTGCTGGTCTAGGAATGCCGCTGACCTTTCTAAGCTGTAACTGCTTTTCAGGCTTTTTTTTTTCTTCCCCCACTTTGGGTTTCCTGGAAACACAAAATTCTGCCAACACGTAAAAAGAATTCTGCATCTTCCTTTTAAAAACAGCCTTTCTGGGGGCGCCTGGCTGGCTCCATCCATAGAGAATGTGACTCTTGATCTTGGGGTGCTGAGTTCGAGCCCCACGTTGGAGGTAGAGATTATTTTAAAAAATAAAAGAGGGGCGCCTGGGTGGCTCAGTCGGTTAAGCATCTGCCTTCCACTCAGGTCATGATCCCAGGGTCCTGGGATGGAGCCCCACACCGGGCTCCCTGCTCAGTGGGGAGCCTGCTTCTCCCTCTGCCCTTCCCCCACCTGCTGGCCTGTACGCGCTGTCTCTCTGACAAATAAATAAATAAAATCTAAATACATAAATAAGTAAATAGCCTTTCTTTATGTCTCTAACATAGCACAATGGGACAGAAAGGCAGTGTCTTCTTGTGGAAGGTCCATACTTTCTCCAGCCAGCCTCTTTCACTCTCGGTACCTGCTGGGCCCCGAGGAGCACTTCGGGTACCCAGAGACAAAGCCAGTAGAGCAGCTGTGTTCTCCCATTTCATTTTTGCAAAGTGGGACTGATTTCTGCCCCAGGGCAGGGAGGAAGGAATACACATTGAGCACCAGCTGTATATCTGACCCTACACATGTTCTTTACATACACCATCTCACAACCCCCTGAGCTGTGGGCATCAGGAGCCCCATTTGTCAGATGAGGAAGCAGAACTCCTGACAACAAGGCAAGAGGACTTGGGGTGACCTGGCCAGGCCTGGAGGGCACCGTGGTTTCACATCTGACTCCATATCTCCCCTGGACCATGGTCACTTCTTTGCCAGTAGAGACTGAGCCCACCTTCCAGCACATCCTACTGCCACGACCTTCCCACCATGGGGAGTCGCTCATCGGACCCCGGTTAACCTGACAGCGCTCAGAAGCCCAGATGACCCCAAAAGTCTGACACAGTTTGACCCGTTTACTCACCTATTGGGTTCATTCCATTAAACGTCATTGAACATTCAAGCCCCTCATAAAATATTTCAAACCCGTCATAATACATCTCTCTTACAGACAAGGAGCAGAAACTCATTTCTCCCTTAAAGAGCCTCAGTTTCCTTTTCTGTACCACAGAGGTCTTGCTAATACCCACCTCACGGGGTGTGAGGTTTTTAAATTAAATGCTACCATCTGTAAAGCAATTGAAGTATAGAAAGCTGTCTTAGCTAAGCATTACAGAAAACTACAAGGCTCTATTTACGCAGCGGGGGTGTGTATAATGTTGTGACTGAGCATTGGAATCCCGGCTGTGCTGTGGCTGAGTTGCCACCCACAGACCTCTCTGAGCCTCAGTCCCCTGATCCGTGCAATGGGGATGTAATAGTTCCCGGGTCAGGTCGGGCTCTGGGCGGTGTAATCGTCCGGTGTTGGTCCACTTATCATTTACGGAGCCTTATGGGAGAAGAGAGGGCTCTTTCCTTCCTCGGGTTTGGTGGGTTCGTTGATAGAGCTCCCGGAGTTTGACACCGGCCAGCCTTTGGGGCCCCGCGTCCAGGCGCCCCGCGCCTGCGCCCTGACCGCCTGCAGCTCCCACGGGGCCCGGTAGGTGGCGCTGTGGGCCTTGAGCCGCCGCCGCGGCCCAGCTGGGAGTCCCCGCCAGACAGTGCGTGGACCTTCCCGCCTCCGCCCGGCGCCCTGCTGCCTGTGATGGGGTGGCTTCCGAGCGTCGCACGAGGAGCCCCGTTTGAACACCGTTGGGGAAGCCGCTCAAGCCGATGCTTTGGGGTTCTGACTGCAGGACAGCGTCTGTGTCAGAGATGTGTCCTTTTGACGCGCTTTGACTATTACTGCTGCGACTACCCATAAGCACCATCACCGCCACCCAGCACCCTTGGGGTTCAAGTCCAGGTTCTATGACTGTGTGGCTGCGTGATCCCCGGGGGCCAGCTCGCCGCTCTGAGCCTCAGTTTCTGCATCTGTAAAATGGGACAGGGTCCCCTGTACCTAGCCGGAGTCCATAGAATTCTGTTGTAACGTGCCTGACACATTCAGTAAATGGACTAGTTATTTATTACGATGCTACAGCAACCAGGATTTGAACACAATGGCCTTATGAGTACGAACCAGGGGCTCCTGAAGGGGCAACCCGGCCCCTCATGCAGTTAGACCTCAGCATGTTCAGTTACCCCTTGTTCCTGAAGACACAGCAGGTTCCCTGTCAACAGATCAATAGAAAAACCCCAGAAAACATCATGCAGTTTGACTGCTTTTCTCACTCCTAGCTAATCTGCTGCGGGACGTTGGGCAAGGTCCTTCTTCCCCCTGGGCTTCAGTTTGCTCATCTGTAAAATCAGGAGACTCCTGGCTCTGTCATTCTACAGCAGACACCCCATGTCACTGTAAGGAGCCCCTGGTTTGTATTGAGAATTCCAGGGAAATCAACACTGCATCCTTATGCGGGGACATTAGTCCTTCCTTGTGACGTCTAGGGCGTGACATGGGCAAAGCACTCAGCACAGGGCCTGGCACTTGGAGGGTATTTGGTAAAGGAGAGCTATGATGACAAGTCACCCTTAGACGGCCCTTGATCTAGCCCAGAAAGGAGTGTCTGGAAGACAAGACATTCAACTGCTGTTTGCTGAGCACCTACTATGCACAAGGACCTGAGCTTGGCTCAGGAGGTCTTTCAGGGACAAGAGAGATAAGGCCCTACTCTCCATGGGGCTCATGGACCACTGGAGGAGACATAGATGGGGTAGGGCAGGGAAGGCCTCTCTGAGGAGGTAACATGTGAGCTGAGATCTGAAGGGGGAGAAATAGCAAGCCATGAAATAAGGCTGGCTATGGCTAGTGCAAAGGTCCTGAGGCAGGAGAGAAAGCAGCATGGTCTAAGGAGAGAGTGAGGCCAGAGTGGCTGGAGCCTGGAGATTAAAGTGGGAGGACAGTGAGGGATGGAACCAACGTGACTTCGCTTTTTGTTTTAAGAGCAAGGGAAGTCCTAAGCCTCTGTGAGTACAGGGTGACAACGCCAGTTCACAGTTTACAAAGCTCTTCGCAAGGATTTTCATGAGTCTTTTTCCTGGACTCAGAAAAGAGGCTACCTCTTTTCCCCCTACCCGTGCCTCTTCCTGGCTGGGAAAATGGAGCCCTCATCACACGTATGTGTGAGCGAGGTAGGGTCCCAGGCCTTTGTGAAAACCTTGGGCCTCTCTGCAGAAAGTACAGGTTCACTGTGATGATTTCACTCATCACTCCAGGGATCGCCACAGACCCCCAGCAGCCTACCCAGGGACCCCAGTTGGGGAGCCCTGGATTACTGAGAGCCTGCTGGCACCAAGGCCTACATGCCCCCCCCCCCCATGACCACAACTCCAGAGGAAGGCCATCTTTGAAATGCCAGTGGGCAGTGGTGGCCCAACCACACCCACAGGAGGGTGGCTGTGCCCATGGCAACGGTTGTCTGAAGGGAAGGGCTTCCTTCCCACCTGCTCTCAGGTTTCTGCCCCAGGGAAAATTCCAGAAGAGCCTCATTGACGGTGTCTGGCAAGGCAGGGCCTCCAGTCTCTGGGTCAGGGCCACATGCGGGACTGAGGTGGACAAACCAGCGGCTTTGTCTCCAGCCGCTCTTATCCTGTCTCGGCGGCTTCTTGGCAAATGTGGCGGGGGGGATGCGATTTCATGGGGGGCCTGCTGTCTAGGCCCACCAGCCCTTGGCCTTAACCAAGCCCAAGCTGGGCTGGGCTAAGTCGCTGCCTGTGAAGAGAAAGAGGGGATTTAATTGGACGGGACCGGAACAGCACGGGGTGTTCGAGGAGAGGAAAGAAGTTTCTGCCTGGGCGTGTTGGGTGGAAGGGCTGTGCCAGGGGTGCCAGCTCTCTTCTGGGCTCCACAGCCGTCACCTGTAAAATGGGAGCAGCAGTGGCGGCCTACCCAGGTTCCTGAAGGAGTCACAAGGGGGAAGACGCTACGGTAACGGGAGGGAGGACATTAGGTGATTGTCGGGGTGCTTGGCAGGGGATGTGAAGTTGGTCGGGGTGGGGGAAGCATGGGGACCTCTGGGGACTAGTCACTGAGCAGCTACCCTGTCCCTGCCCTGCCCTCCAGAGCACTATCCATTGAATCCTCCCAACTGTGCAAGATAGGAGTGGTTACTCTCCCCATTTTGTAGAGGAAAAAGTGAGGATCAGAGAGGGTCCTCTGCTTGAGGTCACACAGCTAACACGCAGGGGACAGCCACATCCAGATCCCCCGGGGACCACATTCTTTTAATTTTTTTTATTTTGAAGATTTTTTTTTTTTAATTTCTTTTACTGGAGAGAGAGAGCACACAGAGGGAGAGGGAGAAGCAGACTCCCCGCTAAGCAGGGAACCCAATATAGGGACTTGATCCCAGAACCCTGAGATCATAACTTGAGCCGAGGGGAAATGCCTAACCGACTAAGCCCCCCAGGCGTCCTGGGACCACATTCTTTAAAAAAAAAAAATAGTTTCTATAACAGTTTTATTGGGATAAGTTTCACATACTATGCAATTCACCTGTTGAAGATGCACTTTTCTAGGGCTTTGACTATATTCATGGTGCATCAACCCATCAACTTGGGAACACTATCATCACCCCAAAAAGAAACCGCAGGGGCGCCTGGGTGGCCCAGTGGGTTAAGATTCTGCCTTCAGCTCCGGTCATGATCTCTGGATTCTGGAATTGAGCCCCGCACTGGGCTCTCTGCTCAGTAGGGAGCCTGCTTCCCCTCTCTCTCTGCTTGCCTCTCAGCCTAGTTGGAATCTCTATGTCAAATAAATAAAATCTTTAAAAAAGAAAGAAAGAAAGAAAGAAAGAAAGAAAGAAAGAGAGAGAGAGAGAGAGAGAAAGAAAGAAAGAAAGAAAGAAAGAAAGAAAGAAAGAAAGAAAGAAGCCCCAGATGCCTTAGCTAACACCCACCAAGCCTCGCCTCTCCCCAGCCCCTGGCAACCATTCCTTTACTTTCTGTCTGTCTAGATCTGCCTCTCCTGGACTTTTCGTACTAATGCGATCACCCAACACGTGGCCTTTGATGTCTGTCTGGCTTTGTTCACTAGCATCACTTTTTCCAGGCTCATCCATGTCAATACGTCACTCCTCCTATTGCTGGGTTGTACGCCATTGCATAGATGCACCACGTTTCCTTCATCTGTTGGCCATCGGAGTCGTCTCTATTTTTGGCTATTGTGAATAATGCCACTGCGAACATTCACATTCAAGTTTTTGGTGTGGCCGCATGTTTTCCTTTCTCTTGGCTTTATCCCTCAGAGTGCAGTTGCTGGCTTATATGGTAACTCTGGATTTAACATTCTGAGCCTCCGCCAAGCTGATGTCCAAGGTTTTGCCCCATTTCCCATTCCACCAGCCGTGTTCGAGGACCCCTGTTCCTCCACATCCTTGCTGACACTTACCATTGTCCGTCTTTTTGAGACCACGTCCTTACTGACTCCGCTACCCTGAGGATCATCCGTTGGGCTGTGGTTCCAATCCTACTGGCTGTGGGATCTCAGGCGAGTGGCCTCTCTGTGTCCCTTTCCAGAAAATGGTATAAGAATCCTTCCCTTCCAGGCTGTTAGGAGATGACCCAGGGTTGGCCCCACATTGGAGTTATGCCAACGGTCAAGTGAGGTGCACACCTCTTGTTTTTATACCTGCCCCTCCCCCGCAGGGGTTGGGGACAGGTGCATTAGGTGTAATGGAAGTCCATCCGGGGCTGACCCCTCTGGCCCATGGACCTCTCCCCAGTGCCTGGCACTGAGTCTGCCATTCCGTAAGTGCTTGCTATGCGTAGACCCTCGGTGCAGTCCAGAACCTCCCTTCATGGAGGTGGCAGAGCCCCTCCTACCCCCGGGCACTCCAGAAGCTGCGTGGGCCAAAGGGCTGGGCCGGGCCACAGCCTACAAGGGATTCTGCCTGTGCTAAAGGTGTTACGATCTTGCTCCTTCCTTAAGACAAGAAGTTCCATCTGTCCCTGTTAAGAGTCTCTTGTCCTTCCAGGACAGAGGCCAAAGAGCTTCACCAGTGACAAGAACAGCAAAATAATGACAGTCACATCCTCACGATGGCCCTTGTTCACGTTCGGGAAATTCTCCTGAGCACCTCACTTGCTCTTCCTACTCACCCCTTCCCAGCAAGGCAGACCTTCATGCTCTCAATCAACCAGTAGTTCTCTCCCCCATCCCTCCTTCCCACCCCCCACCATTGCTTTTTTACGGTGGTAAAATGCCCGTAACAGAATTCACCACGTGAAGCCATTTTGAAGTGCAGTCAGGGGCGCGAAGTACGTTCCGGCTGTTGTGCAAACATCGCCACCATCCACCTCTGGAACAGTTTTCAGCTCCTAAAACTGAAGCTCTGTTCCCAGCACATGCCGACTCCCCATCCCCACCCCTCCCTCCGGCTCCACCAGTACTTTTTTTTTAGATTTTTTTTTTTTTTAAGATTTTTACTTATTTATTTGACAGAGAGAGACACAGCAAGAGAGGGAAGAGAAGCAGGGAGAGTGGGAGAGGGAGAAATCAGGCTTCCCTCTGAGCCACTGAGTAAGGAGCCTGATGTGGGGCTTGATCCCAGGACCTGGCAACTGAGCCACCCAGACACTCCTCCATCAGTGCTTTTAAAGAGGCTACTGAGTGCCCAGAACGGGTCCCGCGGCTGTCAGCAAGACGGACGTGGTCCCTTGCTTCGTGGAAACCAGTGCTGCTTTCCAGATGAGGGCACAGGCACCGGGGGCAGGGAGGCTCTTGCTCACGGCCTCCCAGTGAATCAGCCAGAGGCCAAGATCCAGCCTCCTGGCCCAAGATGAGTTCCTTCCTTGCACGGGGCCTCAGTTGTCCAGTCTGCAAAGTGAGGGTCAGGAGGGAGCTGGGCTAGTGACACCGGGACTGAGGGTCCATGCCACTTCCCCCTGACTTCAGAGAAGAGTGGGTACCAGCCCTGGCCCCTTCTCCTACAGTTGTCTCCATCAGCCTCCTGGTAGCCATGTCCTTGTCCTTTTCTTTTCATGGAGGGGGGGGCCCTCCCTACAGGAATGGGCTCTGGATTAGTCTTCCTGCCGCCCCCTCCACTTCCCAGCTGGGTCCAGCCCCAGCCAGAGAGAGGCTTTCTGTCGAGAAGGCATGCCCAGACCCTCCTCTGTTTACATTCCTCACTCAGCCAGATAGCTGCTGGTTTGCACTAAGATCCTGGAGACCCAGCAGGAAAACCTTCTCCCACCCCATCATGGAGGCAGCAGCTTTCTGAGACTCCAAAGTCCTCTCCAAGACTCAGATTCCCATCTGTAAAGTGGGCATAGCAACCCCTCCCTCAAAAGGATTCTCCCCCTGTACTCACTGAATTAATTATTAAGGTTGGTTTCTTTCTTTCTTTCTTTCTTTCTTTCTTTCTTTCTTTCTTTTTGTAAATGTTTTGCACTGGTAGTATGAACACATGGCTTCTGTTTGGATTCTCTCTCTCTCTCTTTCCAGCAGTTTCAAAATTCCACTTCCTAGCTGCCGAACCACACTGTATGGGAGCTATTTCTGTTTGCAAGCCGAGGAGGGAAGGACCTACCCCGCTGTCTTTGGGGAGTTAGCTCAATTTAATAAAAAACAATAATGATAAAAGGGCTAAAAACATTCCTGGTGCCCTGAACAGACCAGGAGCTCCCAGCATCTCCCCCAGGACTGTGGGGGGTGGGGAACAACATAGCTATTCCCCACTCTACAGTGGGGACACTGAGGCTCAGAGGTGGAACGATTGGCTCCTCAGGGGATGAGTCCAGAGCCAGAGTGTGGGCTCAGGGAGCCTGGACCTGGAACTCAGGCCCACTAGGCTTCCAACCAACCCCAGCAGAAGTGAGCTGCCTGACCCGTGGAGGCATTCAAGTGGCTGGAGTAAAAAGCCAGACTGCAGGTAGAGGCTCACCTTCACCACCCAATAAAAAAACACACCCGAGCACCTACTAGGTGCCCCGCTGCATGCCACATGCTGGCAAAGAGGTGAAGAAAGGGAGCTCACATTGATTTAGCCCCAGACAGCAGACTCTCTACCCCTGTGCCACTCCTGCACCTCGCCTGCGGGACGGGAAGCGACCCAAGGGCACGGGCCCGGGGGCCGCATCCCAGTGAACCGTCTGCTGAATGAATGAGCCAGTGCACCGAGGACCTCGCCCGTTACCACACGGGAGGCAGCCCCAGGGTGGCGGGATCAAGAGCCCCGGAGGGAACGCAGGGTCCCAAACGGAGCCCACCCCGGGAAGCGCCAGGGCCCTCGGGCCGCGATGATCGTGACGCACCGCTTCCCGGGAGGGGGGCCCGAGCCCGCCCCCGCCCCGGCAGACGCGGCGATCGGCGGGGCGGGGGCAGCCGGGGGCGGCGCGCGGCGCTGGAACCTGAGCCGGGGGAGGAGAGTCGCGCCGGGCGGGCGGGCGCCGGGCGGCCGGGATTCAGGAAGCGCCGCGCCGTCCTGGAGGTGAGCGGGGCTTGGGCCCTTGGGGCGAGGGATCCCGGGAGGGCATGCTCCGCCGAGGTCCTCTCGCTCCCCTGGGGACGTCTCCGAGGTTCCAAAGTCCGGGCCCGGGGCTCAGGAGGGAGGCGCGGGGTCCCGCCAGCTGCTGCCACCCTGCCCCGTGCCCTTGGGCTGGCCAACCGCCCACCCGACTCTGGGCTTTAGTTTTATCACTTGTGAAATGGGCGCCGTCGTGGGCCTTGGGGTCGCGAGTCTGCGGGAGGGAGGTCCCGGAGTCCTCGAGATCCAAGCCCAGGAACCCAAAGTTAGGAGGCCCTGCAGCCCACCTTGGGGGCACCCCCATTTTGGGGACGGGTGGAAGGTGTGGGACTGAGGCTTGCCCTCTACTGGGAAGCAAGCAGGAGGGAATTGGAAGTCTGGAACTTCCAAAGCCCACTTCTTAGCCTTCCTTAGGCCCAGAGATGGCTCTTCCCCAAGAGGCAGGACAATCTTTAACCTCCACCTCTGCCTCTAGACTCCGGGGAGGTCCGGGAGGGCAGAGAGGGACCTCCCACACTCCCCACTTGCCTGGAGATACCAACCACATGCCCCTGGAGCTCCCTACCACCCCTGCCTGGCCCAGCCCCAGCCTGGCCCTACATCGGCCTTCCCGGTTTGCAGATGGGAAAGCTGAGGCTTAGGTGGGGGATGTAACCAAGTGAATTTAAACCCAGGGCTGTCAGGCTTCAGAGTCTTCCCTGCCTGGTGCCCAGGGGTGCCCTGTGAGTTATAGGGGAGGGGTTGTGCCTTTGGGGCCCTGCTGGGGCTGGGGATGTTTGATGTCATGTGTGTGACTTCATTCTGGGGACGCTAAGAACCGCTGGAGGATTTAAGCCTTGCCACTTTATCTGGGGGCCAAGAACGGGGTGGGGGGTGTGACTCCTTGACCACCAGGGAGGAAGGTGAAAAGGAGGTCTCTTTCGAGAAGTCAAGGAGAAGGGTCAGGTCCGGGTCACCTGCGGGGTTAGAAGCAGAGCCTGTGTGGCCCCTGTTCCTCCCACCCCTGCTGCTGAGTGACTTTGGGTCAGTCCCTGAAATGGGGATGGACTGAGGGCCACCCCAGGCATATGGTGAGGCTTCTTAATGCTAATTGGTCATTCCCTCATTTCCCTAGTTCATTCTGTTTGAATAACAGTGGGGAACCCCTCTTTCTAACCTTTGTTGGTAAATCAGAGGGGGAGGGGCTCCCAAAACAAATGGCCGAAGGCTTTCCTAGACCCGTCAGGGTCAGGGGTGTAAGATGGAGGTGTGGTCCTTCGGCATGGATTGTTCCCAGGTGTAGGGAATGGCGCCTGAGGGCAAGGGCGTGAGGTGGAGAGCTTCAAGAAGGTGCCTAGGGCTCCCTTGGAGAAATCCGGAGCCTTACTGCTGGGGAGGGGGTCACGGGGCACCTCTGCTGCCTCACCTGGTGGGAGCGGGACCTCTGCTGCTTCCGCCTGTGGGCACCTGGCAAGGTGAGCAGGTGTGGTAAATGCTTTGCAAATGTAGCTGTTGAATGAATGGGAGCCAGGAGAGAAGGCTGTGGGGTGAGACAGCAGTCTGGGAAGGGATCAGGGAGGGCTTGATCCAGGTGGGGGTTGAGCCACACCTCCAAGAGTAAATGCAGACTAGGGGAAAGGCATTCAGATAAAGGGAAGGGTACTAGCAAAGGAAGGGCACTACCTGTTGCCAGGTAGGTAAAACTAGACTTTGTAGAGCCAAGACATGGTTCTTTTGGCCTGGAATGTGTGATGTGGACGGGAAGGGCAAGGGATCGGGCAGGCAGAGGCTAGGTCAGACCCAGAAGCCCTGAAGACCAGGCTAGGAGGGACATGCTGGGTGTGTGGTCTGGAAGGGTCCCTCTGGCTGAGAGGGTAGTGGGGGCCAGGCAAGGAGGCAGGTCCCCAGGCTGGGGAAGTCATTCAGGCAGGAGACGGGAGGCCCAGGTTGGCGACTAGAGAGGCGGGGCTGGCAGGAGACCTAGGAGGGAGAGACCCGCTCGAGAGCTGGTTTCATGGGGCCTGGCACAGGGCAGGTGCGCCGTAATGTCTACTGCCCAGTGGAGGGACTGGACACGTTGTTTGTGAGAGGGCCCGAGTCCTTTGAGCTTCATCTGTTCCTTGGATGGAGGGGGAGTTTGTGTGAGTGGCCATCTTGACCCCTCACAGGCCCCTGACCTGCTGTCTGCCTCAGTTTCCCCCCTGGGAAAGACGCCCCAGGCCCCTCCCCAAATCCCTGGCTCCACTTCTTGTCACACACCAGATCTGGGGAGCCAAGAGAACACTGCATGCCAGCGGGCCTTCTGGAATGCTTACCCATTTGGAGCGGAATTCACCTGTTAAAGATTAATTCCGATCTCTTGAGATACTTATGGCCCTGGGCCCCGCAGCTGGCGCTCGGAGCACCGGGTGCAATGTTCCGCCTCGATTTAGCCAAGCCTGGGCTACATTCGTGGTCCTTATGATGGCCATGAGCATTTAGTGAGCACTTCTTATGTGCCAGTCCCTGGCCCCAACACTCTTAGTACATTTGGAGACAAAACTATAATTGTACCCATTTTTGAGAGGGAGGAACTGAGGTCTGGGTAGTGAAGTTGCTTGCTGCAGGGTCTTTTAGTTGGGGAGGGGCAGAGCTGGGATCTGAGCTCCGTTCACCTGATTTTAAAATCCACACCCTTAACTTCCAAGTTGCCCTGTCCCCATTTGTCCTGACCCGGGGTCACGGGGGGGAAGGGACTGCAGTGTAGAGAGAGAACCCTGGTGGCTCAGGCAGTCCCCGCCTTAAGTCCTAGGTCAGCTGCTTCTTCCCAAGGGAGGCTCAGGCAAGTCACCAGGCCTCTCTGAGCCTCAGTTTCCTTGTCTGTCAAATGGCACTTTCGGTTCCCGCTTTGCCAAGACAGTCCCGAGGCACACAGATGGGGCTCCGAAGCACTCTCCTCATCCTCATTCTGTTCCCCTGGCCTTTTCCTGGACATCCTTACCTCCAGCTCACCCCAGTGGCAGCCTCTGAGAGCCCCTCCTGCGAGGCAGGCAGGCGGAAGGGAGCAGGGGCAAAGCTAGACTTGCATTTGGATAAAGGACGATGCCTTTTCAGCCGTGAGATATTTACAGGCCTTGACTGAGTGCCAGGAGCAGTCAACGTTTCATACTTACCTAATCGTTTAGTGGATAGCCACTGTCTGTCACATGATGCTCATCTCGGTGATGTCACAGCCTGGCCCCCGCTGCAGGTGGGCAGAGGCAGGAAGGCTGGATCTCATTTTATGGCTGGGGAAACTGAGTCTTCGAGGGCGAAGCAATTTACTCAGGGCTCCTGGCAGAGCTGGATCTGGAAGCCGGATCTGAATGACTCTGGTCCCCTTGGGTCCCTAAAGAGCTTCTACCTTGGAGTCTGACCCACCTTGGTCCAGTTCTGCCACTTGCTGCTGTGTGACCTTGGAAGGTAGCTTAACCTCTCTCCTCCTGGGGTTGCAGCCTGGGATTTGCTGGAGGTCTGAGCTCTGTCTGCTGGAGGGGGGATTTGGGTAATTCTGGCCGCTATTCTTGCCCCAGCCTGGACTCCCTTTGCCTGGATTTCCCTTGGGTCCTGACACTCTGACTGAACAGGAATGAGGAAGAGAGGCCAGCCCCCTACTTTCACTATGACTCCGACTTCCTTCTTGCCGCGGAGCCCCTTCCTGACCATTGGCTTCCCCTTTCTGTCCCGAGCCCCTGGACACAGCTGGCTGTGTGACCCCAAGTAGGTCACCCCGCCTCTCTGAGCAAGCTTCTTCATTGGCGAGGGAGGGCCAGACACCACACCAGAGCCATAGGAAGCTCTCCATAAATGCTCTTGGGTCCTCTCCTGATGAGATCAGAGGATAGGAAAGGCGGCAGAAGGAGGAGGGTGTAACTTGTGGGGGGGGGGCGCAGACAGGCAAGCCATTGACCAAATGGGCATACTCTTATTTTTATTTGGGTGGTGAGTAACGGCCGCCCGCTCTGCTGCCCTCCCTGACTCCCCCCTGCACAAAGGGTTCCTCAGTCTCCCGGGTGCCTGTTTTTCCCTGAGGGTGGAGTGGCCTGAGTTCCACCCAGATGACCGGGAGGGCTGACCACCTCTGGGACAGCTCCTCATGTGTGTGTATGATGGGGGGGCAGACTTCCACCACATGCCCCGAGTGGGCCCCACAGGCTCAGGGGAGACCCCACTGGGCAAGGGGCCAGTTGACCTCAGGCCAGGGGGACCCACTGGACCCTCCTGTCTCCCCTTGCAAAGATAAGGAGCTCGGGAATACTGGTAGACAGCGTGAGTGAAGGAAGGAATGATTGAACAGACAGATATCTCAACAAGGCAGGGGCCCCTACTTGGCTCGGAGACCAAGTGGGCTTGGGCGAGTGTCCTGGTCTCCTTGAGCCTCAAATTCCTCTTCTGCAAAATGGGTTCATGCTCACTGTCGCCCTCCTGGAGGGATGTGGGTCTCACAGGTCAGAGAGCCCAGCACACAGTAGTTGCACAAGAAATGAACTGTTGAAGGTTGGGAGAGAGGAAGGAAGTTAGCCAGCGAGCTGGTTCATTGGGGAAAAAGGTTCATTTGCGTCTGTGAATTCATTCATTCATTTGGCAAGTCTATCCTGAGCAGCTACTAAGTGCCCAGCTGTGTTCTAGGCCCTGGACACTCAGCGAGGACAGGAACAGAAGAGCTCCCATCGTGCCCCATGCAGTCCTCAGGGCCACACTGTTTGAGGCTCTGATGCCCACAATGACCAAGTGACCCAGGGGTGGGTGCTGTGCTTAGCTCCCTATTAGAGACGAGGAAACGGAGGCTCAGAGAGGTGATGTGACCTGTTGGGGATCCCACAGCTACAAGGCAGCAGAGCCAAGATTCAAACTCCCAAGTGTGTCTGTCTACAGTGCCCCAGCTCCTTCCCACCGCACCAGCTGCCTGCTGAGCTCCGGGGTGGTGGCGTTTAGAAGAGGGTGGCCCTGGAGAGAGGGCTTCGGAGACCCCGAAGTGGTGAACTGACATGGGTTTCTAAGCCGATGGTTGGAACCCTAGCCACATTCCCTTCTTGTTGCGTTGTGACCTCGGCTGGGTCCCTCATCTATCCAAGCCTCAGTTGGCGCCCGCGTGACATGAGGACAATGACAATGCCTGTCTCAGATGAGGGGCGAATGCAAAGGTGCTCAGTGCGGGGGGAGGTGTTGGGTGGCTAGCCGCCCACCTCTGTTCCCCCAGGACTTAGTTTATCCATCTGAGAATGGAGACGATAATATCTGACTTCTGGATTCGTTACTTGGGTTAGGACAGAGAGAAGGGGATGTGTGGAATGTTCCAATGAGGGCAGACCCTGCTAATGGTGGGATTTCAGGCATGAGCCCCAGCCACAATTTTAAGCAGTTACCCAGAGACATAGCCTGCTGTTGGCATAGGCTGGTGGAGGGGTGGGCTGGGGCAGAGAGAGGATCTCAAACCATTTTTTCTGCTGTTTCGGCTTCCTTCCTGGGTTCCTGATGGACCCATTCGCTCCCTGGGGATCTGCTCACTCCTCTGACTTGGTCAACCTCGGGTCGGTTGCATGTGGGAATGAGGTGAGGGATGCCCGTGTGTGTGTGTGTGGGGGGTCCTGTCCCCTCTGGGACTCAGCCTCCCAGCTGGGAAATGGGGCCATGCCCGTCCTGACAGCCTCTCCAAGATGGCGAGAGAGGGACATGTGGGGTGAGAAAACTCTTTTGGAAGGTAAGGTCTCCGAGCATCGTCACCGGCCCTGGCCTTGAAGCCAGGAAGTCTGGGTCCCAGAGCCCAGTCCGCCGTGCCCTCTCTGGGCCTCATCTCTCCAGCTGTGAACAGAGGGCATGTTCACAATCCCCTCCAAAACAAATACTACTTGCTGAGCACTTATTAGGCACCAGGAACGGTCCCAAACTCTTGAATAATCTCATTCAATCCCTGTACCTGCCCTTTGGGGCAGGAGCTGTCCTTTTATTCTTTAATTTAAGGCTTGACTGTATGGTACAACAAGAAATTCTAAAGCAAATATGGGTAGAGGTGTATATTCCCCCCATTTTATAGATGAGTAAACTGAGGCCTAGAGAGAAGGTACTTGCTCAAGGCCACCCAGCCTGAGAGTGGCAGGTGGGAAATAGAATATGGGTCAAGCCGTTCGTGAGGCTAGAAAATCCCCTCTGGGAGTTTCTGGGGCTTGACTCTCCTCTGGGAGAGGGGCTTGGCCAGAGAGAAGGGAGTCCTGAGCTCTTGAGGGCTCCCACCTCCTGGGCTGAACATTGGGTGGAATCCTGTAGCTGTGCTTCTGATGGGATGGGGTGAGGACACGGAAGGAGGCAGAGCCTCCTGGGACAGGGAGGGCCTCTGCTTTGGGTTAGACCCCGTTCTGGACCCTTTACAGTACTCAGGACATTCCCATGTTGTGCCGAGGAAACTGAGGCTCAGGGCAAGGAAGCCACTTGCCCAAGGTCACCGAGCCAGGCAGGGATATCAAGATGTAATTCACATACCATACCATTCACCCTTTCAAAGTGTACAATTCAGTAGGTTTTTGTTTGTTTGTTTTTTCGGTTTTTTTCGGGTTTTGTTTGTTTGTTTTGTTTTTAACTGTGTTCAGAGTCGGACATACATTCCCACTCTCTGGTTCCAGTGCATTTTCATACCCCCAAAAAGGCACTCCGGACCCATAGCAGTCACCATCCCCATCTCCCTCCCAGCCCTTGGATCCACGAATCAGCTGTCTGTTTCCATGCATTTGCCCGTTCTGGACATTTCTTGTAAATGGAATCCCACAGCGTGTGGCCTTCTGGGTCGCACGGTACATGCTCTTGAAAGCACCGAGCCGCACTACCTCCTGGGGGCTCCTCCCCAGGGCGCGGGGCCCTCGGAAGTGAATGGCCGCCCGAGAAAGCTCACGGTGTCTGCGCACATGGTCGGAGCCCCTCCAGCCAGGGACCTGTATGATGTCCCAATGAGGGCCTGCAGTGGCCACACCAGCCTTGCCCTCTGTGGGGCCTGGTGACTCACCCTGGGTGAGTGCCCCGCCTGGGTGGTGTGAGCTTGAGGGGGGCACTCTCCTGGGTGTGGGGGGGGGAAGACAGTACACTGGGGCTCTGTCTGCCCTGGACAGGCAGCCGCTGTGCAGCAAACAGGAAGCGGGCTGGGCCAAGACCTGCTAGGTAAACACAGGCTGGCTGGGGAAGGTGCTTGGCATGGTGGGATGCCCCTGGCCGCTGCCGCCCGCAGGGAGCCAGGGAGCCTTAAGCAGCCTGGCAGGCAGCGGGCATCACCTGGCCAAGGGGCTGAGCTCCCAGCCCGCTGCTCCCAGCCGTGGCTGCTCCGAGGTGGCTGTGGTCCCAGGCTCTGGGCTCCCCCACTCCGCCCTCCCTGGCAGGCATACCTTCCTTGGTCCTCTGTCTCTTTGTTCCTCCGCCCTCTGACAAGAATTAATAAAAATAATAATAGTAGTAATAGTAATAATAATAATACAGTGGTACCGACAATGTTAACAACAGCCAATCTTTACGGAGCATGCATTCTCCTGCAGGTCCTGGGCTGAGTATTTTATACATTTATCTCATTTAAGCCCACAACAGTCCCCGGAGTAGGTGCTCTGACCATCACCTCATAGAGGTGGGGAAACCGAGGCACAGGAAGGCCAGGGGACTTGCCCAGGGCCACACAGCTGGTGAGCCGGCCATCTGCCTGGGGGGTCTGTGGTCCCCACCAGCCATCCAGCACCTCTTCCTCCAACCACTGCTTCCACCCTTCCCTTCTGGAGTCCCCAGTCCTTGTCAGGTGCCCATTGGAGGCACAGATCCTGGGGACCACATAGGTGTGACTCCTGGTCCTCCCCCTCAGGAGCTGGCCAACACTGTTGGAATGTCCCTGCCTCTCTGAGCCTCAGTTTCCTTACTGGGAAGGTGGGGGGAAGGTTGGACAGAGCTGGTGTTGTCTCTGCGGGATCCCCGTTTTCCTAACCCCTTCCTCACCCACACCACCTCTCCAAGACTGACCGGGAATGACAGGTGCTTGCAGTCTTATTTATTCCAGGGGACCGCAGGAAGCGGGGCCCCACAGATTGGGCACAGAGCCCCAAGATGGAGGGAGGGGGAAGTGCCCTGGGTCCATTTGGGAGCCCCACACCTCCCCCAAGGTCTACCTGCTTCCCACCCACCTACGCATCCCCCACCCACTCACCTGTCTTTTCTTCCTCTGCCTTCTTTGTCCCAGTGCCTCGGCCCAGGCTGTTCCCCAGTGCCCCCTGCACTTTCTCATTGGACCCTGCTTCCCCCATTCCAGCTGTCAGGCCCCAGTCCTGACTCCCCTTCCTTGCAGCCCATCCATGTCCTTGTCTGTGTCCCCATTGGGGGAGTAACGCTGCTTCCCCACGCCTGCACCCTCTGGGGGCTTCAGGGGATCCTGCCTTACAGTTCAAGGTGAGAAATATTTACAGATGCCCCATTCTGGCCCCAGCATGGTGCTGGGGGCTGGGGAGACAACAGGAACACAGTAGTCCCTCCCCCGTGGAGCTGACACTCCAGAGAAGAGAGAAGGTGACTAAAGGAGTAATACAAGTCAATGTACAAGTTTAATCACACAGGAGCTATAAAGGGAGGCACGTATTGAGTGCTCTATGAATGAACAAGGGAGCTGGTTGAGACTGGAGGTCAGAGAGGCTTTGCACAGGAGATGTCTGTGAAGAGGGGACCCGAGCAAGGGGTCCCAGTCAGGGGGAGGAAGTGGGGACAGCCCTGGCAAAGATCTGGAGGGGGAAAAGCCATGTTCTCCCCCCCAGACTCTTTAGTGAGGTTCCATTCTTTTATGCTTCCCTGAGTGCTTTGCAAACAGGTGGCACTCAACAGATGCCCATCGGGGCGAATTGATCCCAGGAGGGAGAGATCAGAAAGGAACTAGCTCCCTGGAATTCTTCCCCCTGGGGTAGAGCAGCTTTGCACGTCCAAACTTGCCACCAGATTTAAGCAGCTTTCCTGGGTCATGGAATCAGGAGGATGGGATTTGACAAATACGTGCCAGAGTTTCCATGAGATCAGGCAAAGCTACAGGCGATGGTGAGGATGGGCCCCTTCTTCCAGCCGCTGCATGAGGAGGGGGCAGGTGAAAGCCGCAGGAAACTTCAACCCCCACTGGACCTGAGACTCCCAGAGAGAAGGGACCTGCCTTTCACTTAGGCTTGTGGTTCACTGTTTACTGAGGGCTTCCTCTATGCCAGGGGCTTGACTCGACTTGTACAGTTCGCACAACGACCCAGTTAAGATCCCCATGGACAGGGGAGGAAGGCAAGGCACAGAGAGGCTAAGTCACTTGCTCAAGGTCACGCAGCTCAAGAGCGGTGGGTGGGGGAGTTGTCCCTCTGATCTGTGTGATCAAAATGCACACTCTTTCCACGCCCCACTAGTTCCTTCCCGGGGGACCTCTGAGGGGAGAGGGTGGGTTTGGTTGCCCCAACGGAGTCCCCAGGTCCATCAGAGCACAATGTGTGGCTTTTGGCTATTTTCCTGGAAAGCCCGGAGCCTCTGTCAGGGCAGAGAGGGAGGTTTGGGGACCCTGGGTCAGTACTGTGTCTTCTCACCCTGCTCGGGACCTCTGCAGGCCTTAGCCCAGTCACTCCTGAGCCCCTCTGGTCTATACCACTCTGAACACCAGTGGACATGACTGCTCCTTGCTTTGTCCAGCCATTTAATTTGTCTCCCACCAGAAGATCAGCCCCAGATGGGCCGGGTTTTTCTCCGTGTCCTTTGTACCTGGCACGCCGTAGGTTCCAGGAATCATTTGGCAAGTAAATGAATAGAGGAGTGGTTTCTAATCCTGTTCTTTAGTCCCTGAGATTCCGATCCCCCTCCATTTGTCCTGTCCGGCCACCCTCTGCGTGGACCACAATCTGGTTTTTATGTTCGGAAGCGAAGCTCAATGCTTAAAACAACACATGAAATTGACTGGTTTCAGTGACGCTCAGCAAGTGGGGAGGTTCCCACTCAGGCATACACATCCTCCGCTGGGCCTCTGGTGGCCCGTGCCAGCTGGGAGCTGCCTGCTGTGCAGGCCTTCTGGGAGGGGCAGCCCCCAGGGGCTTGCCATGGGCACATGCACGCGTGTGTGCACATTGCACAGGGAAGGACATGGAGAAGCAGACATGACGTTCCCGCCCTGATGAGGCCCACGGGAACTCTCTGCCTTTCTTTCCTGCTCATAACCCCTTCCGTCCCAAGCCTGGCATGGGTTTGGAACGTGTAATAGCAGCCTACAGGGCAAATTAGAACAGGGAGGGAACTCTTTTCCTGACCGCAAAGGACAGGGTAGCGTTTGGGGGTAGAATGGTGAGAGAGCAGCAGAGCGGGCTATGCATGCGTGCGTGTGTGTGTGTGTGTCTGTGCACACGCGTGCATGTGCACGTGCATGTGCTCCCTGGCGTGTACCCCAGCGTGGGCAGTGTGGAAGGAGCCCAGGCTTAGGATCGAGACGCCTTCTTCATGGCCATTTGCTCCTGGGTGGCCTCTGGGGGCCTCAGTGCCCTTAGCTGTGAAATGGGAGCTGGGGCCCAGCTTTGGTGGTCAGGCTTTCGTGGGCCGGCTCGGCGGGGAGCAGGCTACAGTTCTGCATGTGCCTGTGCGTGGAGAGGGGTGAGGAGGGCAGGTTGACATGCTGTATATCACGCACAACGGTGATGATGTCAATGGAAGCACTCGTCAGTGCTTCATTAGGAGCCCAGGAGGCCTGTGATCGGCCTTATGTCACGGCAGCCCTGAGGAATGGAGGCTGTCGCCACCACCCTCATTTGACGAGTAGGGAAACTGAGGCTCAGAGAGACCGGCATGGGCTGGCGGGGATCATCCCTAGCTCCCAGCGTTCGTGCAGCTTTAACAAGATACGGTCAGTGGTTGACGTGGTGCCTGGTGGCCACGCGGGACCCTGTCAACCCAGGGCTTAGGGTAGCCCAAGCTTGGCAGCTCGGATTTGGATCCGGGCTCTGCCACTACCCTGCTGTGTGGCCCTGGGCAAGTCACTCAGCCTCGCTGACCCTCAGCATCCTCATCTGTAAAATGGGAATGAGAGCCATACCTCCCTCTAGGGCAAGGTTCCCCAACCTCAGCACTGCTGATGTCTTGGGCTAGATCGGTCCGGGCAGTGGGGTCTCACCTGTGTGTTGTCATAATTGTGATTTTATCATAATTAAACCCTAATAACGATCCCATGTGCCTTGCCTAAGGCTACGAGCAAGGAGCGAGTGGCCGAGAGGAGATTTGAGCCTGGGTTTGGCTGAATTTGACACTGCTTTTCAGTAGCCTGGCACCTGGGCCTGAGTAACCCCAGAGTCCAGGCTCTCCCTCCCCACTGGTGCCCAGAAAAGGGCCAGTCCCCAGCAGGAAAGGGGACCCTCTGTAAGTTCCTCTGTACCCACCAAGAGAGGCCTCTGGTGGTGCCCCTGCCTCTCTGGCCTTAGCCTCCCCTCAAGCAGTCACAAAACAAACAAGGTGGGAAGCAGTGTTTATTTGCTTCCCTGCTCATGTGTTGGGCAGGGAGAGGAAGACATAGAAAAGAGAGCTTTTCAGACATCTCCCTGCAGCCGGGGTGGGATGGCTCAAGTTCCAGGAAACTCGCCCTCAGTGCCCAGCACTGCCCGCCCAGCAATGCGCCGCAGAGGGCAGCGGCCTGCCAGCCAGCCCTTGGGGCCTTGCTCGTCCCCGTCCTTGCTCCTGGTTCACCGTCGGGCCCAGAGCTAGGGAGACCTGGGTGCAAGTCCAAATCTTCTCCCTAGAAGCTGGGTGACGACCCCTCTTAAAGCTCCAGCTTCTCCATTTGAGAAATGGGAACACATCATACTTCTGTCCACGTGGCACGCTTCTAGGTGTTAGGGATGCGGGAGTGAACAAGACAGAGGCATTCCCTGCCTCCTGGTGCTCAGGGCCCAGGAATGAACTAGTCCCATGGACAGATGGTCAGGGAGGGCTTCCCAGAGGAAGGGACAATTGAGCTGGGAACACAGGTGGGTAGGAGTTAGCCACACCAACAGGGGAGGGAAGGGGTGGGCATTGGCCCAGGGGAGCCAGGGTTTTGTACTGTGGTAAGTCAGCTATAGTCTAGGGAACTCAGTTTCCTGTTCTGCAAAAAGGGAGTCATGAGGATGGGTGCTAGGAGAGACAGAGGAGCCCTGGCTTACACAGTGGGTTCACACCTGTTTTCTGAGCACCTGCTGGGCCAGGAGCATGCATTTAATGGTTGTGTTTTAGTTGGTGCCTGACCACGGGAATGCATGCTCTCTGCTTGGACGCCCCATTTTACAGGTGATAAAACTGAGACCGTGAAATCAACTTGCCCAATGCCATGCAGTTGCTGAGCGTGGTGCCCAGATTTGAACCTGCTCTGTGGAGCTCCGAAGTCGGCCAGGTTGGGCAGGAGTAAAGCCCCAGACACCAGGCTTGGGGTCCCAGGGGTGACTCTGAGACCCTTTTTCCTCCCCCTAATGCCCAGGGTAGTTGGACCTGAGGCACATTTGCATTTCTAGGTCCCTAAAAGAGGCTCCTGTTGCAGCCCTTGCCTGGGGCCGGCAGCCAACCACATCTGGGAGTGGTCACCCCGCACCCCTGTCATTACAACGATGGCTTTGAAGCAGCTGGCAGCAGTGCTGTTTGCCCACATGGGAGGGGGCTTCCTGGAGCCCCCACCACTGGACGGGCTCCGCCTGACTCTCCTCCTGTTGCCTTGCAGGCCGAGCAGTGCAGACGGGTCGTGGGTCGGCATGGCGGATCCCAGCGAAGGCCCCCACACCGGGGCTGGGGAGGTGGCCGAGAGCCCCGCGGATGAGAGCGGCGGCGGTGAGGCCTTCCCCCTGTCTTCTCTGGCCAACCTGTTTGAGGGCGAGGATGGCTCCCCCTCCCCCTCCCCGGCCGCCCCCGGCCGCCCCACTGCCCCCGGGGATGCACGACCGAACTTACGCATGAAGTTTCAGGGTGCCTTCCGCAAGGGGGTGCCCAACCCCATCGACCTCCTGGAGTCCACCTTGTATGAGTCCTCGGTGGTGCCGGGACCCAAGAAGGCACCCATGGACTCGCTCTTTGACTATGGCACCTATCGTCACCACCCCAGTGACAACAAACGGTGGAGGAGGAAGGTCATCGAGTGAGTATCGTGGGCCTCTGTGTCAAGTCCATCCACCCATCCGTCCATCCGTTCACCTACCTGTTCACTCACCTGTCCGCTTTTCCATATACTTGTCTGTCCCCCCTTTCATTCCTGCAGTCACCTGTCTTTCCACCTGCTCATCCACTCATCAAGTCCGTCTGTCCATACCCTCTACCCTCGATTGCTCCACCCACCAGAACCCGTAACAAACCCCTCGGGCCTCTCTGTGTATCTAGAGGACAGTCTTGAAGTCGGGAGATGGCCCGTTGTTGCCCGATCCCCGCCAGTCCCCCTTGCCGGTCACAGACTCATTTATGCCCTTGGACGAAGCCCTTGCTCAGTCAGGAGCTGTCCCCTTTCTTTATTCACTGAGTCACTGATTCATGTAGTGCGTGTTTCTCAAGCACCTACCCCCGCAGCCCACGTGCCAGGCAGTGCGGTTGGTCCTCTGGCTCTAGGGGTGAGCCACACCAGATCCTGCTCCTGAGATTAGACCCTGAGTAGCCTTCACTGGCACCTTCATTTCGGAGGGCAAGCCAGGTAATAAGCAAGTAAATAGGCACGTGAACATACAGTTTGGGTTGGGAGAGGTGCTGAGGCAGAGAGAGGAACTGATACAGGAAAGGTAGCCCAGGAGGGCTTCTTGGAGGAGTCAGTATTTTAACCCAATACTAAGGGATGAGAAGGAGTGGCCATATGGGGTGAGGAAGGTGGAGCGACGTGCATGTACCAGGACCCGAGGCTGGAGGGGGTAGGTGTGCCCAAGGGATGAGGCCTTGTGGTCATCTACATGCTATAGGACAGTGTGTTTCACCTCTGCTCAGAGGACAGCAAAGCACCCCAGGGTGCCCATCCCTTTGGGGCCCTGTTGGAAGCTGACGGGCTCCATGTTTCCCTTTCCTCATCCTCAGAACTCCTTCTTCAAGCCCTCACTGAACCCCTACCCCAGACAGTCAGGGCCAATAGCTCACAGGAGGGGCTGTGCAGGGACTGGGGGTATGGCCACTGAGTGGCTGAGGTCTTCAAAGACCCCGAATGCCACCTAATGAGGTGTGGGGGTGAGGGCGTTCTTTTCATTTCATTTTTTGGTTCCAGGCTCACAATTCAGGAGCAGATAAAATGGGGGCTGTCCAGGTGCTCTCCCAGTCTATGCCCCGATCTCAGGAGGGCACCTCTTCCCCTGCGCGGGGCCCTGCCCCCGGTGGGGAGTGTGCAGCCCGGTGTGGAGGAAGGAAGGAGAGCAACTGTCCACGTCTCCTGGCCTGCTACCCGTTCTCACTGCCCCTATAGCCCCTCCTGACTCAGTCTCCCCCCACCGACCCGCCGCTGTCACTGTTCCCCCTCAGCTCCCCTCCTCCCTCCTCGGCTCCCCCGCTGTCTCTGTTTCTGTCTTTCTCTGCTCTACCCTCTGTTTGATCATTTGGACAGGTTCTTTCTGTGCCCCACGTGCGCCAGCGCTGGGTGGGTGAGGACACAACAGAGAGGATTCTTGCCTTTCCTGGGGCCCCCGGGCTAGCGCGGCTCCCAGCTTTTGCCTCTTAAAACCTAGCACGCAGTCAGTGTTCAAGTGTGTTTGTCCGGTGACCAGGGGGATATCTATTTTCTTCCTCACTTTGTCTCTCCGCTGGCCAGTCCCAGCCCCTGCGGGTTGTGCCCTTTCTAAACCTGCCTCTGTAGCTTGGCATTTCTCCCCAACCTCCTGCCTCCCCCACAGGCTCTGGGACACACGGTGGGTGCCGGATAATAGCCTCAGTGTTCGCTAATGTGTGCCGTGTCCTGGTGTGCAGCGGGCCTTGAACCCGGCACCTGTGTGCACGGCCTCATTCGTCTCAAATGTTTGTTGAGTGAATAAACCAGTGAGTGAATGGCGGAATCAATGAATGAGTTGCTTTAGCTTTTAGCCCAGAGTTCCTCCTTTCTTTTCTTACTGGTTTCTCTTTTTTGGTCTCTGGCTTAGTAAGTACTCAGTAACTGACCAATAGAAGAGTGGAAGGGTGGGTGGGTGGGGTGGATGAATGGATGGTAGATAGATGGATGGGTGGATGGGTGGGTGGATGGATGTGTAGGTAGACAGATGGATGGATGGACAGTCGGATGGATGGATGGATGGATGGATGGTAGATAGATGGGTGGATGGATGTGTAGGTAGACAGATGGATGGATGGACAGTTGGATGGATGGATGGACAGATGGATGGATGGGTGGGTGGGTGGGTAGATGGACAGACAGATGGATGGGAGGATGGGTGGATGGGCCAGTGGTAGATGTGCAGCTGGTAGGTGGGCGGATGGATAGGTAAGTGGGTGGACGGATGCATAGGCAGGCTTATGTTTCTTTTTGTCTGTTTCTACCCAACACACAGTAGGTACTAGGTAGAGTTTGTTGGGATAAGATATTCCTTTGTTTCCCCAGCTGTCCCTCCCCTCTAGTTCAGTCCCTCCTTAGGGCTCCAGCTCCCTCCACCTCCCCGCCACAAGCCCTTGGGCCCCTCAGGCCAGAGATGGTGGGGTGGGAGGGGATGAACCCTCCCATCACCTGCCTTCCCCACCTCCAGGAAGCAGCCGCAGAGTCCCAAAGCTCCTGCGCCGCAGCCGCCCCCCATCCTTAAAGTCTTCAATCGGCCAATCCTCTTTGACATCGTGTCCCGGGGCTCCACTTCTGACCTGGATGGGCTGCTTCCCTTCTTGCTGACCCACAAGAAGCGGCTGACTGACGAGGAGTTCCGGGGTGAGCCACCCAGGTGGGGGTCGTGGGCGGGCCAGCCAGGGGATGAGGGAGGCCTGGCATGGGGGCCCCCTTTCCTCTCAGCATCTTCTCCTGTGTCACTGGCCTGCACTGGCATGAAGAGCACTGGAGAGGGAGTCTAGTCCTGTGTGTCCTTTGCCATATTACTTAACCCTTTTGGGCTTTTGCTACCATTATTCATTCTTTCTTTCTTTCAGCCTTAATTTATGGAAAGGTCAGTGTTGTAGGTAAGCAGACTCCACTCACGCAGGTTCAAATCCCACCTCCATCACTTCAGGGATGTATGGCCTCCCTGAGCCCCAATTTCCCCATCTGCCAACTGAGGAATAATAACAGCCCAGTCTTGGCAGAGTATTCCGGCTTCTGCTCGTGGGCTCTGCCCCACCCCCACCCAGCTCTCGGGGCTCCCCTTCCTAAGCTGAAGCCCAAGTCACCACCGCCCGGGACTTCTAGCCCAGAGAGCTCACCCCTGAGCCTTGTCTGGGCTCCAACCTGCACCTCCAGGGATCAGCTCCCTCTGCCACCCTGGCCTTCCCTGCAAATTGGCAAAGTTGCCCTCTGAGCCCCCGGACCTGACTCAGTCACCTGCTGCGTGCCCGGTGCCAGGTTTAGGAGCCATAATTAACTGGCCAAACGACCCCACAAATCAACATAAGATGTTAAGAACCATGGCACCTGTTACAGGGGAGAGCCTGTCTCTAGAAGGCTGGCGGCTGTCTGTCACTGGGGGCTGATGAAACTTCCGGAAGGTCAGAGGGGCTATTTTCTGAGACTTCAAGTATTTCAGCTAAATTCAGTGCCAGAGCAGGGGGGACCTAGCCAGCGGTGTATTTTTTGTGTGTATCTTTCCCAACCAGATCCTTTGAACGCCAACCCGATACAGTGCAGTATCGCGACTGTCAGAAGAGAATTCATGGATTTATCAAAAATAGTCCTTCATGGCGCGCGGCCGGATGGTGGGGCTTCTTGGTGGCATGAGCTTAGAGTTGTGGCCCATCAGGGCTCCTCCCTGTCCTTGGACGGTCTCAGTGACTATGTTTAAGCCCTTGGCCAAATGGCCCCTGCAGACCTCCCTAGAGCAGTCGGCACAAGGAGGGATAGGCTTGGGGGAGAGCAAAGCCCTGTGTCTCCAGCGAGACCATACAGCTCCGGGCTGGGCTCCCAAGGCTCCAGCTGCTCCCAGGTTTACGACTGAGTCAGGGGCTTGTCGCCTAGGCCAGGAGCCCCCAGGCGAGTGTATCTGTGTGCATGAGCAGAGGTTGGGGGGGTCCCCCGAAACTGCAGAGAACAGTGCATGTTATTGGGGGATTAACCATGAGGCCTATGAGGCTAAGTAAGCTATAGGGCGGCTTGTTTGCTCTTGCCCCTTCCAAGGCCCTACAACTAATTTTGAATTCATAATTGCATATTTGATTTCATAATAAACAGTACCCCCAAATCATGTAAGTCTGAGGCCCCCAAAAAACCTGTATCCACCCCTGAGAGTTGTTTTAGCCAGAGGCTCATGAGCTCATCTGATTCTCAGGGGAGTCTGACCACCACCCTTCCAAGTTTGACACCCTCCCATCTGGGATTCCTTTAGGGCCCCTCTCCCCTAGCAGACGCTTTGCCACCTGGTGGCCGAGTCCCAGAACTGCATGTCCCTGCCTGGTTCTGGGAAGATGCCCCTCTTGGCATTTCATCCCAGGACCCAGGCTAGCAGCCCCCCACCCCACTACAGCCTGGGTCTGGGGGGTGTAGGAGCCCAAATTCAAGGTCTGGTTCCATACCCTGCACAAACCACTTTGGGTTATCAGTCGTTTGGAATTACCTGTGGTGACCAGCTCATGAGGTGCTGTGCTAGGCATGGGGCAAACAATGGTGAATGAGGCAGAACACAACCCTGTCCTCAAGTTGCTTGCAGTTTCCTGGGGGAGATCAACATTCATCAAGCAGTCAAGGAAATAAAAACAGTTACAAACTGTAATGTGTGCCAACAAGCAGCTGTCTTGGAAGGTTGATCTAGTCAGGAAAATCTGAGAGAGCTTCCTGGAAGAGGTGACACTTACACTGAATCAGAATGAGTTGCAGTTAACCAGTTAAAAAAAGGAGGAAGGACCAGGGAGGGGGAGCTGGACAGCATGTGCAAAGGTCCTGTGACTCACCGCAATAGCATATTCTTCCATGACCACTCTAGCTGCTATGAGGATTGAAGGAAAGCCAGAAGGCTGGTGGAAACCCGGCAGGTGTCTTGGGCCAAGGTGGTGGCAGTGGAGATGGGGAGTGGTGGAGTGATTGAATAGGACATGCTGGGGGGGGATGTGAGGGAGAAGAGAGGACAAGGACAAGGGTGACACACAGGTTTGTGGCTGGAGGGAGACCCCATCCTCTGAGGAGGGGACACAGGTGGGCTGGGAGTTGGCTTTGGGAGGGAGCACAGAGAGTTGCAAGCTGCCTGAATTAGGAAATGGACTGACAACTCCTCGAGGCTACAGCTGAGTGTGAGTGTGTCTGGAGAGACTCGCCAGGGCCCTTGACCAGCATTTGGGGCACCCCCACCCCACACTTATGCAGATGAGGAACTGGAGTCCACTTTTCCTTCAATTCAAGGTAGAGCTCCTGGTGACTCTGGGCTGGGCACCAGGGATCCAGCAGGAAGCAGCTTGTCAGGAATGAGGCTTGCCTACAGGACCTCCCTCCTGGGGGCACCAGGCCTGGAACTCAGGTCTCTGTGAGTCTTTCTTGTTCTTCCTGCTGACTCCTGGCATCTAGGGAGAAATTCCTAGGCCACCCCGTGGAATGATAACCGCAACGGAGTATTGACTGAGGATTTTTACCTGCCCAGTGCTGGGCTCATCAGCCGACATCTAGTAGCTCTTCAATGTCCTCTGTGGCCTGTTTAGGCTGAGGGGAAACTGAGGCAGAGGAAGAATCACACAGGAGTGGGGAGTAAAGCCAGGAGTTGAATCTCAAGGTGCCTGGTTCCTCCAGGTCTCAGCTCACACCTTCGTCTCCCATTCTTTTTTTTTTTTTTAAGATTTTTTTAAAATTTATTTATCAGAGAGAGAGCGAGAGAGCGAGCACAGGCAGACAGAGTGTCAGGCAGAAGCAGAGGGAGAAGCAGGCTCCCCGCTGAGCAAGGAGCCCGATGTGGGACTCGATCCCAGGACGCTGGGATCATGACCTGAGCCGAAGGCAGCCGCCCAACCAACTGAGCCACCCAGGCGTCCCTCGTCTCCCATTCTTTTTTTTTTTTTTTATTAATTTGTCATCGTCTCCCATTCTTGATCCCATTTCTGCTTCAGCCGTTCCTGAGGCCCCACCATTCTTAGGGGAGTTCTCTTCCCGTTGATGCTTGCTTGCTTGCTTTTTAAGACGTATTTATTTATTAGAGAGTGGGAGGGGAGGAGGGAGGGGCAGAGGGTTGGGGGAGAATCTTAAGGAGACTCCCTGCTGAGCAAGGGCTCGATCTCAGGACCCTGACATCATGACCTGAGCCCAAACCAAGTGTCAGACACTCAACCGATTGAGCCACCCAGCCGCCCCTCATTAACTCGTTCTTTTAAGATATATGTCAACTCGTGTGTCCATAAAAATCAACCCAAGGGAAAGAAAATTACCATCAGTGGATGGTGTTAAGGACCTGTTTCTATCATGGGCTTCTTGAGAAAGGTTTGACAAGCTCATAGCGGGACTTCAGTGTCATCTGTGGGACCCCCAAAGCCCTTTCCCACCCCTCCTAAGATAATTTCATGTCCACTATGGCGGGCAGTCTGCACTTTGGGGACTGCTGTACCCCATCTGCTCCCTTCTAGTGGCATTGATGTAAATATTTCATGGGAAGATCCTCTGTTCGAGTAGATGGCAGATGCTTCCTGCTATGTCTGGCTTTAGAGCTTCACATTTGTCATTGGCACATCAAAGGCTCTGACAAGTCCTGTAACAAGTAAATATTGGTTGGCTTTGTTTAACCCAGGATTCCCCACCATTTATTGGATTTTTAAAATTCCCTCCAAATTATGGTTCCGTATATCCCAATATCAACAGGCTGTGGCTTCCCACATTTTGCAGAACTGCCCCTCCAGGTTTATTGGACCCCTCTCAGCACCATGGGGGCAGTAGGGAATGGGCTCAAAGGGGAGGTGTGACATGGCCCCAGTGCCCTGTCCCCTGCTGCCCAGTAGTTCCCTGGACTGAACGCCCCTCATCCCGTATGTGTGTCCCCCCCAGAGCCATCCACGGGGAAGACCTGCCTGCCCAAGGCCCTGCTGAATCTGAGCAATGGCCGCAATGACACCATCCCTGTGCTCCTGGACATCGCTGAGCGGACAGGCAACATGCGAGAGTTCATCAACTCACCATTCCGGGACATCTACTACCGAGGTGGGGCCCTGCACTGGGGTAGGGGTGACGCAGGGTGGTAGAGGGGGGGTGCTGTCCTTGCTCATCTGACCCACGCCACCCCAAGAGCTTTCGTCTATGCCCCGGGGTGCAGCACACGTCCAGAAACCCATCACTGAATGACTCCCCCTTCTGTTGGTTCTAATAGTCCGTGAACTTGGCTTTGGGACCTGAGGTGCCATGGCTCCAGGTGCTCTAAGGCTCTATGATAGTAGTCCTATGGGCCAGCAGCACTAGGGGCAAGGGGATCACCAGTCCCTGCTCCCCGGGGTCTAAGTTTTGAGATTCCATGAATCAGACTTGACTTTTCTGATTCCCAGATGTGGAGATTTAAAGCCTGTGAATTTTATACTTCAGTCCAAAATTCTGTAGGGCCACAATGCCTTGGTCTCCTGGGTTAAAGCCCCCCATGAATCTTGACAAGTCCCCACACTTGGGATCCGACACGTGGGCTCTCCTCTGAGTCTACATTCCGCTTGCCTGACACACGTTAGGCCTTCACGTGGCAGGGATCCCACATCCAGGCAGCGTCTAGAGGTCTGTTGCTGCCCTTGGGAGGAGCCAGCCGAGGCCTGGGGCTACAGCCCACACTCCGCAGCCCCCCACCCCTGCCCTCAAGCCTGGTCCGGTCTTTGCCCCCAGCTGGTGACAGCCCTGCACCCTTCCCCCGCCCAGGTCAGACCGCCCTGCACATCGCCATCGAGCGGCGCTGCAAACACTATGTGGAGCTCCTGGTGGCCCAAGGTGCTGACGTCCATGCCCAGGCCCGGGGCCGCTTCTTCCAGCCCAAGGACGAGGGAGGCTACTTCTACTTCGGTGAGGAGGGGGCAGTGAGGGCTGGGGAGACATGGGGTGTCCACAGTCCTGGCCCCTCCCCAGACACCCAGAGCCCTGCTCGCATGTCATGTTGGTCCCCAGGGTCTTACTATGAAGAGTAGAGCATCAATGGCTCCTGGAGCCTCAGCTTCCCCATCTGTACCGTGGGGACCATGAGCGCCCCCGGGGCTGTGATGGGTGGTCAGCCCCTGCACACAGCACCGCATCATGCTTGTCCTTTAGTCCCATCAAAGCTGGGACCAGGGTCCCGACTGCAGAGCCTCACATGACCCCTGCTTAAGGCGCACACTCTTAGAAGTTCAGGGCCAAAGTCCCTCCACATCACAGAGCCACATCCCATATCCGGCATGTCACCCACGGAAATGTGCACCTGCCTAACGCCTTGCTACTGACTGTCAGGACCATGTTTTAGTGTCCCCGGCCCTGTTCCCTGAGGATCCATGGGCAGAGCTCCCCCACCCTGGGCCCCCCTTCACTGACCTTCCCCACCTCCCCCCCACCTGCAGGTGAGCTGCCCCTGTCGCTGGCAGCCTGCACCAACCAGCCCCACATCGTCAACTACCTGACGGAGAACCCACACAAGAAGGCCGACATGCGGCGGCAGGACTCCCGGGGCAACACCGTGCTGCACGCGCTGGTCGCCATCGCGGACAACACCCGTGAGAACACCAAGTTCGTCACCAAGATGTACGACCTACTGCTGCTCAAGTGTGCCCGCCTCTTCCCTGACAGCAACCTGGAGGCCGTGCTCAACAACGATGGGCTCTCACCCCTCATGATGGCGGCCAAGACGGGCAAGATTGGGGTGAGTGCAGGGGGTGGGAGGCACAGGCAGCCAGCCCCCCACCTCTTGTCCCTCTACACACACACACACTGGAGGAGCGACAGCTAGTATTCGTTATAATTAATGTGCACACCCACCTCCTATCATGCCAACCCCTTGTCCTCACCCAGGAATCTGCTGTGGCTCCCTATTGTCCAGCCACACTACTCAGCTTCATCCCAGAGCCTCTGTCCTCAACCCATGCCACTGGATGATCAGGCCCCACTCCCACCAGCCAGGACAAGACATTGATAGAAATCGAAGTCCCAGGGCTCCACCCCTGGGTACTCCCCTATAACCCACTATCGGGGTCCTAGCTTAGCCCCTAACCTGTTGAGCAGCCCCGCGCAGCTTCTTTACATCTCTGGCCTCACAGCGCAGGGCACTGATGACATCGGAGGCTGGTTCTGGGGTGTGCGATGTGTCTGGTGCAGAGTAGGGTGATTAGCTATATCCTTGACCTTGAACCACCAGGTACCAGTGGCACTCCCCGCCACTGTGACAACCCCAGAAGACTCCAGACGGTGCCAGCTTGTCCCCTGGGAGGCACCGTTGCCCTGATTGAGAACCAAGCCCGCAGTGCTCTGGAGTCAGGAGCACTTGGGTCCAAAGCCTGGCTCAGCCACTTCCCGGTGTGTGACCGCAGGCATCTCCCCTCCCCCCTCTGTGCTTCAGTGTCCTCGGCTGTAAAATGGGGACGAAAATAGCACCCGCGACGACTAGAGAGGGTGATCCACGGAAGGCTCTTTAATGAAGACCCTGGGATGGGTGCTTAGTAAGTGGCAGGAATTATTCTTGTTCTATTAAAAACATGGTGAAGGCTACAAAAACTGCAGTTCATACAAGAGGCTTGAGGTACTGGAGAAAGCCCGAGTTTAAATTTTGGCTTTTTGCACCATTAACCTGTGTGGTTCTGGGCAATGCCCAGGCCCCTCTCTGTTCCTCAGTATCCCCTGCGTGTAAGCTACAGATAGTGGCATCATTTAACATGTCAATAAGATGGATTCACTGTTGTTTTAAGTACATAAACAAGACATTTGTTCCGATTCCGATTTTTAAGGCTGGCCCGGTTCAGTCTGGTGTCAGCTGAATGTTTGTGTGGCCTCAGGGAGCACCCTTCTTTTCCCTGAGCCTTTGTTTGGTCATCTGGAAACCAAGACCGTAAGAGTAAGGACAAGAGGCATGCTCCATAAATATTTTCTCCCCTCCGCATCCTGCTGTCTGGGGAGGCGCCGCGAGATGGGCTGTGATGGGTCCCTGGGTCCCTGGGATGTGAGGGGCTGAGTAGTGGTGTCCCTCCCCGGGGCCTCCTGACCCACACTTCCCCTTCACCCCACCCTGTATAGGTCTTTCAGCATATCATCCGCCGGGAGGTAACAGACGAGGATACGAGACACCTGTCTCGCAAGTTCAAGGACTGGGCATATGGGCCGGTATATTCCTCACTGTATGACCTCTCCTCCCTGGACACGTGTGGGGAAGAGGCCTCTGTGCTGGAAATCCTGGTGTATAACAGCAAGATTGAGGTGAGCGCCGGGGCAGGGGACAGAGCCTTGGGAAGGGTGGGGTGGCTGAGAGCAGGGAAAGGACCCTGGCACTGGGAGGGGTCTGTAACTTATTTGCTGTGTGACTCAGGACAAGTGACCCAGCTTCTCTGAGTCTCAGTTTCCTCTATCTTTATCTATCTATAAGGATAGTTCGTGTCCGGGGCGCCTGGGTGGCTCAGTGGGTTAAAGCCTTTGCCTTCAGCTCAGGTCATGATCCCAGGGTCCTGGGATCGAGCCCCGCATCGGGCTCTCTGCTCAGCAGGGAGCCTGCTTCCTCCTCTCTCTCTGCCTCTCTGTCTACTTGTGATCTCTGTCTGCCAAATAAATAAATAAAATATTAAAAAAAAAAAAAAAGGATAGTTCGTGTCCCTTAGGGTTGCTGGGAGGACCAACTGAGTTCCTTTGAGAAGAGTCTGGCACCAAATAAACATGATATGTCAGCTATTATCATTAGTAGTCATTAGATGAAGTCTTGAAAGCTCCTTTTTTTCACTTAGCGGCATTTCGCGAACATCGTTCTGCACCATTAAATATTCTTCTGCAATATCATTGCCGCGAGTAAATGTACCACATTCTAATTATCCATTCCTCTATTCTTGGTCATTTGGGTTTGTTTCTGCCTTTAACTACCAGGCATAACACTGCAATGGCATCTCTGTGGCTGCATTGTTGCACAGATCCATGGTGAGGAGGGAGCTCACGTCATTAATGGGACAGGACGCTATACCAACGGGACAGAAACGGCTGGGGACGGGGTGTAGGTTTCCCTTCCCTCCCTGGTTCCGTGAGCTTGGGCAGATGCCTTCCCCTGCTGGAGCTCACTTCCCCCATCTTTGAACTTAGGGATGAATTTGATTGAGGTTAGGGGTGGTGGGAAGTTTGGCATCTCTGGTGCAAGCTTTGATGGATTGGTACTGTCTGCCTGGGGACTGGTATGGAGAAATATTGTGCGGGGCTCAATTATTGATGCCTTCCCCCCACCCACCCTATGGAGAAGAGTCACCGGTGAGTTAAGTGTCTATCATCCTGGGGCTAAATTTTCCCATCCTGTTTCCTGACTCAGACCTTCTGAGGTTGCAGCCCAGAGATTTATATATTTTGACAAGCCTAAGTGATTTTGCCACCAGGAGCTGGGGACCTACCATGCTCAGGTTGGAGTTTGGGGACCATGAGAATAGCTGAGTCCAGAATAGCCTGGAAAGGTCGGCTGTGGCAGAACTGGGCAGAGCCCAGCGGGGTTGATTTGGAATCCCCAGCCCGTTCCCTGTGAATCCTTGAGTGTCATGGAAGAGTGGCTTAGGGAGGAGAAAGGGCTCTTGGGGCCGAGAGTGGGGACGGGTGTGTTAGAGTCGGCCTGCCTGGAATGTGGCTCTCGCTCGCCCTGTCTCCCACAGAACCGCCACGAGATGCTGGCCGTGGAACCCATCAACGAGCTGCTGCGGGACAAGTGGCGTAAGTTTGGCGCCGTGTCCTTCTACATCAACGTGGTCTCCTATCTCTGCGCCATGGTGATCTTTACCCTCACCGCCTACTACCAGCCGCTGGAGGGCACCGTGAGTGGCCGGGAGCCCGGCAGGAGCTGGGGCGCAGCTGGGTCCTCCTTTGGGGGTCCCCTGTGGGAGGGACTGGAGAGAGCCCGAGATGGAAGTGCCCCCTCCCCCTGCACCTAGTGGGGGAAGAGAGTGAGGGAAGGGGATCCACAGGATCCAGGGGTTTGGGGGGCCTTGGGGGAACATCTGGATCTGGGGCCAGATGCTGGAGGGGCTGGGTGAGGACTTGCGTGCCATCTGCCCGCCAGCCCCCCTACCCGTACCGCACCACTGTGGACTACCTGAGGCTGGCCGGTGAGATCATCACACTCTTCACTGGGGTGCTGTTCTTCTTCACCAACGTGAGTGTCCGGCCCCTCGCGGCACCTGCCCTGCCCATCCTCCTTCCTCCTTTCGTTTCCCCCCTTCCATGCCCTTCTTCCATCTTCTCCTCCAGGCCTATACCCTCCTCTTCTGCTTTTTCCTCTTTCCCCAACAGAAAAGAGCCCATCAGCTTGGGGCGCCTAGGGAGCTCAGTCAGTTAAGTGTCTGCCTTCGGCTCATGGCATGTTCTTGGGGTCCTGGGATCAAGCCCGCATCGGGCTCCCTGCTCAGCAGAGAGTCTGCCTCTCCCTCTGTCCCTCCCCGACCCCTCACATTCTTTCTCAAATAAATAAAATCTTAAAAAAAAAAAAAAAGCCCATTATCTTGTCTCTGTACCACATTCTGCCTCCCTCTCCTCCCCTCCCCGCTGCATTCCTGCCAGCTCCACCCCTCTCACCTGCCTCCTCCCCTCTTCCAGATCAAGGACTTGTTCATGAAGAAATGCCCAGGAGTGAATTCTCTCTTCATTGACGGCTCCTTCCAGCTACTCTAGTGAGTCGAGGTCCCCGGGCTGTCAGACTCTGGGTGAGGAAGGTGGGATTGGAGTTGGGACTTCATCCAGATTTGGGGACAGGGGCTGGGGAGAGGTGACTCTCTTAGGAGTGTACTCACCCAGCCCAGGCAGCTTAGCCCACAGTCAGGACAAGGCCAATGTCAGGAAATAGACTCTTCTGATTAAAGCAAGATACTGGTTGCTACAGAGCTATCACCACATACACCTTAGATAGAAGTAATGTAACCTCTTAGGCTGGTGACTGATTGCTAATGTCTGCTAGGAGTACCCTGTGAAGAATCCTGAGGCACCTTTGTGTTTGGTGGGAAAGAGTGCCGCGCTTGATTAATGATGTCTGCCCGGGGCATGGGATGAGTTGCTGCCTGGGTACTACATCTTTCCCCTTTTTCTTAGGGAGCAATGAAATTCACTTATCCACAAAATCTCCACTCAACACCACTTTTTCTAGCAATTTCAAAGGGCATTACTTTGGGATCCTGTAGGGCCTGAGGCCCACTGCACACATATTACTTGCCAGCTAATTGAGCATTCTGGTTAATAGAATCCTGAGGAACCCAGTGAATCTATTTCTCTTCTGGGTGGTCCAGAAGGCATCGGGATGGCCTGGCCCCCTGGAGGGCTTGGGGGTGTGTCTCCCCCTCCAGTGCCTCATTGTCCCCTCTCCCCTCTGGGCCCTCTCGTGGTCTCTGCTGCCTGTAGCTTCATCTACTCCGTGCTAGTGATTGTTTCCGCGGCCCTCTACCTGGCGGGAATTGAAGCCTACCTGGCTGTCATGGTCTTTGCCTTGGTCCTGGGCTGGATGAATGCCCTCTACTTTACCCGCGGGCTGAAGCTGACGGGAACCTATAGCATCATGATCCAGAAGGTAGGGGCCGTGGAACCTGATGGACTGTGTGTCCCTGGCAGGAGCCACGAATATGAAGTGTGCGGCTTATGTGTGTAGACAGTGCCCTTGGCCCTGAGGACATGGGGCTCCGTGGGGGCTGCAGGGAGGGTCTGGACATCGGTGGAGGTGGGAAGGGACAAGGGTGGAGGTGGGAACACTTGGGATGGAGAAGTCAGGAAAATGAGAAACCACGTGTCTCATGTTTGTCTCCATATTCCCACTGGGGTCTTCAGATCCTCTTCAAAGACCTTTTCCGCTTCCTGCTGGTCTACTTGCTCTTCATGATTGGCTATGCTTCAGGTGAGCTCTGGGGGGCCAGGTGACCTAGTGGGGGTGTCGCCGGGACCAGAAGGGCGGCCTGGTGTGTGGAGGACAGTAACTAGCGCGTGCGAGTTTCTCTCTGCGTGCCAGGCGCTGGGCTGAGTCCTCTTCCGTCCCCGCCTCGTTAGTCCCCCTGATGGGTTTGTGAGGTCAGTGCCTTTATTGCCCCCTTTACAGCTGAGAAAACTGAGGCTCAGAAAGGTTAAAAAACTTGCCCAAGTTCCAAAGCTAGAAAATGGTAGAGATGGCATAGTAGTGATTATTGCGAAAGGAGTCACCTGAACTTAGGGGCTTAAGACAGCCACTGTTTACTACTGCTCACAAATCTTTGGGTCAGCTGGGCAGTGGTGCTGACCTGGGCCAGGTTTGACCCATCTCCACGAGCTCCTGCGTCCGTGGCCGGCTGTGGTTTGGCTGCCGGCTGGCCAGTCTGGCAAGAATGGCCTTGGTGGTGACCTTGCTCTCTTCCCCATGGCCACCTGTCCTCCAGCTGGCTCAGGAGCGTTCGCGTGCTGGTCTGAGGGTTCTGAGAATGTACGTGAAAGTGTTCAAGGTCACTGCCTGGCATCCCTTCTGCTTTACTCTGCTGGCCAATGCCAGTGACAGGCCAGCCTTGATCGAAGGGTGGCGAAATAGATTCTACCTCTTGATGGAAAGACCCGCAAAGTCACATTGAAGGGGCATGGGTAGAAGAAAGGGTGAATTTGAATATGCAATCTACCAGGGCAGGTCAATTCTGGCTGTCTCCAGTATGCCTTCTCCATGATGTCATGATGCCAGGATGCCAGGGGACCTCAGTGGCACAGGCTGTGGGGAAAGGGTCAGGGATGGGGACACTGATTGAGCCATTGGGCTGAGGAGATAGCGAGAGGCTACAGCTGCCCCTTCCCAGGGTTAGTACTGGAAGAACTAGACAGAGTGGTCGGGGCTCTATAAGGTCAAGGGTCCAGCTCTATGGCGGTCCTAATTATAGAACCCGAGGCAGGAGCTTAGGGGTTAAATTAGCAAATGAGTGGTCAGCTTGGTTGCAGGGCTTCTTCCGAGAGAGGGGACGCTAGATCCCTCCTCTGAGGCTGACCTATCACAAACATGACACATGGGCCTTTTGTGCCCATGGCAGACATTGCTATGGATCACAGAGTGATTTATTTTTTCTTTCTGATAGGTCCAGATAAGGTCTTAGAATCCTTCTCAACACATGCATCAGCAGCCGCTCCACAACTTAACAGTGATAGCATATGGGTTGAAATGTGTTCACCGTAATCCCAGGATGAAGGTCCTAGGGGCTTGTATGCCCCACTGACCGAGGAGCTCAGCCTCCTTGTTCTCCCCGCCTGGGGTGGTGTGGGGACCCTTGTTGCTGCTGAACTGTGTTGAGAAGAATCCTGAAGCTTCATCTGGGCTCAGCGGGAAGGGATGTGCGCCAGGATCGGTTTGAGATGTCTGGAGTGGGGGCAACGACCTTAGCAGTCACGGCCTCTAGAACGGTCGGGCCCAGCGCCAGCTTTCAGCTTGCCCTTCTTCTCCGTGAGCTGGTGTGGGCCGGGAAACAGGAGCGTGGCAGAGGGTGTGCCCCCAGGAATGCTGGCCTTCTAGGCTCCCAAGACCTCTACCAGCAACAGGCTAGATTAGTGTTTCCCACCCTTAGCCCGGTTGCCCCTTGGGGCCAGGTGATGCTCCATAGGGGCCCTCCTGTGCATGGCGGGATGTCTAGCACCATCCCCTGGGGCCTCCCTCCGCCAGGTACCAGTAGTGCTGGTTGTGACAGCCAAACATTGCCAGATGTCCCCACGGGGAAACGTGGCCCCTGGCTGAGAACCTGTAGACTAGATCCCGGGACCCTCTGTCTTGTTAGCAAGAGTCTGTGGAATGAGTCAAGGCTTTGGACCCTTATGCTGGGGGACCCCGGGCCAGTGCGCTCCCCTCACCAAGCCTCAGCTGTCCCCTCTGTCGAAGGGGCATGCTGCTGTCTACTGATCAGCGTGTGTCTTCACTCAGCAAATGTCACCCTGCCCCTCCCACAGCCCTGGTGTCCCTTCTGAACCCATGTGCCAACATGAAGGTGTGCAGCGAGGACCACACCAACTGCACGGTACCCACATACCCCTCGTGCCGCGACAGTGAGACGTTCAGCACCTTCCTGCTGGACCTCTTCAAGCTCACCATTGGCATGGGCGACCTGGAGATGCTGAGCAGCACCAAATACCCCGTGGTCTTCATCATCCTGCTGGTCACTTACATCATCCTTACCTTCGTGCTGCTGCTCAACATGCTGATCGCCCTCATGGGCGAGACGGTGGGCCAGGTCTCCAAGGAGAGCAAGCACATCTGGAAGCTGCAGGTGATGCCCTGGGAGCCCCACCCCCTTCCTGAACAGGGGAGGCCTGATCCACGGCAGGCCCCTCCTTGGCCTTCTTTCCGCTCAGGGCCAGCTCCATTGTCTCCTTCTGCCTCGACTTCCCTTTCTGTAAAATGGACACATGGACATGGGGCTCGTTGGCACAGGGGAGCTGCTGCCTTTGCTTTCCTCAAGTGCTCTATGCAATTCTAGAAAACAATGGCTTCTGGGCGTCACACCCTTCTCAGGCCACATACGGCTCACAAATGGGGGGTTCACAATAAATAGCGCTGGCACGAGACCCAGGAATGCTGCAGCCCCTTTACGGTGCATTTCAAGGAAATGATGTAGTGAGATAGGAAAAAAAAAAAAAACCTCCAAGGTCATCCTCCCCATTCTGGGTCTCAAGGAATGTCTGGCTGCTCTTAATCTTTATGCATACTGATAGCTTCCTTTCCTAGGCCTCAGTTTCTCCACAGGGTATAATTCATAAGAGGCAAAGTGGCAACCTGTGGGCTTGACCTTCAAGATTTATGTTTTCTGCATTGCCAGATTTTTTAAAAAAATTAATGCAAAATTTTAAAATGAAGAGATTTCTCGTAAAAATCCAGACTTCTGGCCTTTCTGGAAAGCTGGAAGCCTGGCAGGGTAGGCCCACATTCCTTTCCGGCAGTGCCTGTGGGGACGAGAGGCAACTGCCAGCTTCTACACAGGGCTTGCACTCCCTGGTTTGCCCCAGTCCCCACCTCTCCCTGGTGGTTCCCAGCACCGAGTGGTGACATTGTGCATGTGTCTTGGGGCTCGGGCTGCGGCCTTCCTGCCTCTGATGCTGCTTTGCCCATTTGTGCTTCTGGCAGGCCCTGTGGGCATCTAAATGTATGGCCTTGCTTCTGGGGCAGTAGGGATGAGCGTAATTTCTGCCATGAGGGCAGTAGGCGCTGGTGAGGAGAGGCTCACCAATGGCCTGCCCCCTTCCCCCGTGCAGTGGGCCACCACCATCCTGGACATCGAGCGCTCATTCCCCGTGTTCCTGAGGAAGGCCTTCCGCTCTGGCGAGATGGTGACCGTAGGCAAGAGCTCGGATGGCACCCCAGACCGCAGGTGGTGCTTCAGGTGAGCCGGGGCGGGCGGGCGAGCAGGGTTGAACCATCCTGCGCTGATCAAGCCTCCTTACCTTTTCTACCCATTGCAACTTTCTTAGCCACTGAGGCCCGACGGGCCCAACTGGAGTTCAGTTCTACTGGGTGATCTCAGGCAGGAAGGTTTTCTTCCCAGCCTGGGTTTTTTCCACGGATGACGACACCACCCCCCAGGGTTAGCTGCATGAAATCAATAGACTTGGGCTGTTACCCAGATGCATAGGGAGTGCCCCCTTCTTAGGGGAACCTCTGGGTGAATCCTTTCTTTCAACATGACTCATTCTTTGTAAAGCGATTGCTGGCATAGAGCACGACCGTCACGTCTTGAGTCAGGCAGAGCCAGTTTCCTGGACAGTACTGGCACCCACCTCCTAGGACCACCCGACAGTCCTGTTCAGTTGGAACCTGAAGTTCCAATCCTGACCCTCTGATCGGTCAGCTTCGTGACCTTGTTTGAACAGTGTAACAAGCCCGAGTTTCCTCATCTGTCTAAAGGGGAACAGTGAACAGATCTTCCTCGCTGGATACTGACCTGTAGAAATGGCTCCCAATAGGGCAGTTGAATGAAAATGACAAAAACTAATTTTCCAAGAAGGAAATTAGATTGAGCCTATTGGGGCCCAAGGGGCTGCCTGCTGCCTTTGGCAGGGCGTCCCATAAAGAGGAGGGAGAGATGTCGAGAAGCAGGGTGTCCATTGCAGATGAATGGATAAGCAAAACGCGGGGCATCCCAAGGAAATATGATTCAGTCGTAAAATGGAGTACAGTCCTGATGCACGCTCCAGAATGATGGACCTTGAAGACGTGATGCTGTGTGAAAGACAGCCACACACATAAGGCCACGCAGTGTAGGATTCCATTTATACGAAATGTCCAGAATCGGCAAATCTGTAGAGACAGAAAGCAGAGCACAGCTTATGGGGAGGTGGGGTAGTGGGACCTACAGCTTAATGGGTCCAGAATTTCTGCTTGGGGTGATAGGAAATATTAGAAATAGTGGGGATGGTGACCCAACATAGGGGGAATCTATTTAATCCCCTGAATTGTATACTTAAAAATGGTGAAAATGGCAAATTGTATGTCACGTGTATTTTACCAGAATTTTTAGGGAAAGTAGGAGGATGGGTTGGGGAGCTGGAGAAGGGAGGCTGCCTGGGGGCAGGGAACGGCTTCAGTCAGGGTAGGGGAGTCCCTGACCTTTCTGCCTGCTGTGGCCCTCCAGGGTGGACGAGGTGAACTGGTCTCACTGGAACCAGAACTTGGGCATCATTAACGAGGACCCAGGCAAGAGTGAGAATTACCAGTACTACGGCTTCTCGCACACCGTGGGCCGCCTCCGGAGGGGTGAGTGCAGGGGGCTGGGGGGCTAGATGGGGGAGATCCAGAGGTGCAGAGAGGGGGAGCCTGGGTCATCCTCATCTCCGATTTGCTTTGAGCAGTCCTGTCCTCTTTCGCAGACTCCCTGTTCACATCTGTAGAATGGGAGAGCCCAAGGGGCCGGCCGCTGAGTTGTTGCCTTTGCTGCTCATGAACATCTGGGGTGCTCTAAGTGCACGAGACGTGGGGATGCGGGCCCTCAGCCATTCTGGCCTGGGCTTGAATCCTGGCTCTTCCACTTGCCCCTGCGTGCTCCTGGGTTTGGAGGCTTGAACCTCGCAGAGCCCCGGTTTTGCCTCTGTAAAATGGGGATGATAATCCTCCCCCTTTAGATCACCGTGGAGTGCCCGGGACACAGAAGGTGCTCAGCGCCTATGTGTGCCTTCTCCCCCCGCCCTCATTCCTCCCTCCGCCGTGTTCATGACAGATCGCTGGTCCTCGGTGGTGCCGCGCGTGGTGGAGTTGAACAAGAACTCGAACCCAGATGAGGTGGTGGTGCCTCTGGACAACATGGGGAACCCCAGCTGCGACGGCCCCCAGCAGAGCTACCCCCCCAAGTGGAGGACTGATGACGCGCCCCTCTAGGGGCTGTGGATGGGTTAGGGTCTCTGGCCTGCAGCCCAAGCCTGTCCCTCCACCCACCTCTTTCTATTCCACCTGCATTTCAGCGATGCCTCCGCAGGGCATCCCCCACGTGCTCCTTTGACCTCCAGAGGCGAGGGCCGGCAGAGATGAAGGGGAGGCCCCAGGACCCTCTGGTCCCCAGCTCCTGCCCCCCTAGCTCCGCCTCCCCCTTCCCCCCACTCCCTGCGCCCCAGGGCATGAGGCTCCTGACTGCCGGTCTCACTCCCATGGAGTCACATAAGCCAAGGCCAGGGCCTCTCTGCCCACGGGGGCTCAGTCCCCTGCCTCCCCATTATTTATTTGCTCTGCTCTCAGGAAAGTGCTGTGACCCTCGCCCCCAAAGGAAACCTGGCCAAAGCCTCAGGACCGCATTCCAGGTCACTGCCTGCCAACCCCCAGCCCCAGCCTGGGGCCTGGGTGGCACAAAGCACTGTGGCTTTGTGATGGGGTTGGGCCCTTGCAGTGCCTTCAGTGTGTTCTGTAAAAGGGCTGGGGTTTGTGGGCGCCCAATAAATGTTCATTCACGGATGCTGAGGCTGGTAGGGATGCTGGCGAGAGGAGTGGTAATGGCACAGGGACGAGAGCAGCGGGATGGGGGAGCTTGGAAATGCTGGCGGGGGGCAGGGATGAGAATGAGGAGCGGTGGTAGTGACCAAGGTGGTGTTTAGGGTGATGGCCGGAGGCTCGACTCACCGGCATTGGGTGGCGTGAGCCTAAGGGATGCAGGTGAGATTGGAAGGGAGGAAGAAGATGGGAGTCGAAGGGAATGGGGAAAGAGTAAGGTTGGCTGGGTGGGGGAGTAATGCTGGGGGGCAGACAAGTGTTAGTGGCAGGGAGAGAACACAAGTGTGGGGAGAGTCATGTCGGCAGGAAATAGTAATGTTAGGAGGAGAGAGTAATGTTTGTGGGAAAGAGTAATACTGGGAGAGGAGAGTAATGTTGGTGCACCAGTAATATTGGTGAGGAGAGAGTAATGAAGAAGAATAGTAATGTTAATGGGGAAGAGTAATGTTGGCGTGGGAGAGTACTGTTGGAGAGAAGAGAATGTTAGTGGGAAAGAATAGTGGGGGGACGGGCATAGTGGTGGGGGGAGAGTAATGTTGATGGGTGAGAGTAATGCTGGTGCAGATTAATGTTGGTAGGGGGAGAGTAGTGCTGGTGGGTGGAGTAATGGTGGGAGGAGAGTAATATTGGTGGGAAGGGTACTGGTGGGGAGAGTAGTTTTGATGGAAAGAGTAATATTGGTGGGAAGAGTAATGTTGGTGTGAGGAGACAGATGTTGGTGGGAAAGGGTAATGGTGGGGGAGAGTAATACTGGTGTGGAAGAGCAATGTTGGTGGGAAGAGTAATGTGGATGGGAAAGAGTAGTAATTGTTGAGAATGAGTAATGTTTGGGAGAGTAATATTGACGGAAAGCCTATTCTTGGGGGAGAGTTGTGTTGGGGGGAGAGTAATGCAGGTGGGAAGAGTAATGGTGAGGAAAAGTAAAGTTGGTGGGAAGAAAGTAATGCTGGTGTGGCTTCATGTCAGTGGGAAGAGTAATATTGGTGAGCGTGAGTAATGTTGGGGAGAGTAATATTGATGGAAAGGGTATTCCTGGGGTAAGGGGGTAAGAGAGTATTATTATTCCCCTGCAGGTTAGCTCGTGGGTGGATTCACGTGGGAAGAGAGGAGTACTGGTGAAAAGAGTAATATTGGTGGGGGAGGATAATGTTGGTGGGAGGAGAGTAATGCACGTGGGCAGAGTAATATTGGCCAGAAGGGTAACGTCGGTGTGAGGACAGCAAGGGTGGTGGTTCTCCTTGTGTCTCTTTTTAGGAGGGCGGAAACCTGTCCCTGAACGACCTCCCCGCTTGTGTTATTGGCCAGAATCGTGTCACGTGTCTCCTGCTTCAGCCAATCAGCAGGCCGGAAGCCACAAAGTCCTAAAGCCGACAGGCACATGGAGAAAGGTAGTTTCTCCTGCCAGGAATCCATACTGACTGGGCCCGCTAGCAGCGGCTGCAGGCCTTTTCCCAGATGCCCACCCTCCGCCCCAAGGGCTCTCCAATACCTGCTAATCTCTCGGGACCTCCGAGAGGCCGAGCTGGAGCCGGGGATGGCATGGGCTTCCCCCAGACCACAGGGACTGGAATGGGGGCACTTCCCGAGGAAGCTGCAACATGGGTACCTTGTGCCAGACCAGGTCGGTGCCCCCCCCTTCCCTGCTCCTCCCTCGGCCCATGCATTTGCAAGATTGCCTTATGGTGTTCTCCCACTGTGCACAAAGCAGAATTTTGCATCCCTGGCTTGACTGTGAGATTTGTTTTAATCAATGGCACCCTAGCGGACATGCCTGGGCTAGGCTCCCCCAAAGGAGGCTGCGAGATCCGTGGAGCGCAGCAAGCCCGGGTGACCACAGAGGAACCCCAAAGATGCATGAGAAAGAATTGTTCTCCCATGCCAATGAGTTTTTGTGGTGGTTACTTTTTTTTTAAGGGCAGGCATCACTTTTGCGGGAACAGCTAATGATTGCAGAATGTCCACTGCTCCCCCATGTTCCGGATGAGGAAGCCAGGGCTCAGAGAGATGAAGACTTTTGCCTGGGGCACGTGGCTGGGAAGTTGAACACCCGCATTCTGCCCTCAGAGCCCATCCTGGAGAGAATGCACTCTGACCCCCGACAGGTGACAGGCGACAAGGACAGGTCCCTCCTCTGCCCTGAAGCCCCTGGCTGTCGCCTGCCACTTTCGCTCAGCCCCCAAGACTGTCAGCTCCTGTTTAGAACCCTCTCTCTCTTTGAACATACCCCTAACTTTATTCCAACCCGGATTTCTTATTATGTGCGTGTATGTGTATTTAATAATGATAAAGCACTTATATGTCATATTTGACAGGAGGGCTTTTTTCATCTCAAGTTTAAAGCACTACTGGGAAATAATTAGTGCTACTAGAGTCAAAAACAATGGGACCCCATCAGAAAAGACAGTCTCGGAAACTCTCAGATTTTAATTGAACAATTACCGCTTATGCCTATGAATACTTCATTATTACATGCCCTGTTATTATTAGCTGTTATTATTGTTTTAGATGAATGCTGGGGATTTTTTAAAAATCAAAAGCCATTTTCAACCACACTGTTCATCTCCCCGGAACGCATACTCCTGACATTTCTGAATATAATAACGTTGTAGCAGGCAGTCTCCACACCTCGCCCGGAAGACGTGTGTTCTGATCATTTCAGTTGTTTGGACGGAGCCGTTAAAGACTCCGGGCCTCTGTTCATGCTGTTATTAATTGTTGACTCCCTGGCAAAAGTGTTGGTGTGAGAACCAAGCACCCCTTACCTTTTCATTTTTAGGAGCACAAAGCCACCGGGACAATGGGGAGATCTTCGTTCACCCCAGGCTCATGTGATGAAGCAAAAGGAGGGATGGTGGTGGAGGCAGAGGACAGGATGGAAAGGGCACTGGCTGCAGAGACCCAAGCCCAGAGAGGGCGGGCGAGCTGGGCATCTTCTCTTCTCGGAGGGAGTCACGGGGGGAGGAAGCAGGTGAACATGGCTGGTAGGCACTGTACCCAGTGTTTGGTCTTCAGGTCTCAGGAGCCAAGTGTGGGAACGGGAGGACGGGTGTTGGATGTCCCTCCAGAAACCATGTCCTCCTCCCTTCTTCACAGCACCTGTTTTGTTCAGAGTTCTCTGTTCTGCTCCACAGTCAGGAGCTTCCCTAGGCTAAACACTGTGACTCTATTTCCCTTACTAGGGATTGGTTGGGGAATTGCCACGTGAACCTATGAGTTCTGACCTGTGAGACAAAAGGGGAAGTCTGCTGAAAGGGGTGGATCCTGGGAAAACAAGAGAAATCTAGGAAGATGCTGTCTTTGCTGGGCACTGTTGGGTTTGTGATGTGATGCCTGGATTGCAGCAGCCATTTTGTGACCATGAAAGGGCTGGGTAGAATAGAAGATGGAGAGAGATCTTTGATGATACCATTGAGCTGCTGAATTAACCAACCCTGGGGCCACCCTACCTCCCTACCTTAGGGCTTCTTATGATTGTTGTAGATAATTTTTCTTTCTCATTTAAACCAGCGAGTCAGGGTTTCCTGATACCTTGCCCAATTCCTGCAGATACAAGAATATGTTTTGATTCCTATTTTACAGATGAGGAAAGTGAGCCCCAATGAAGTAAACACACTTGCCTAAGATCACACAGCCTAGATGTGGTGGAGTTAGGATTTTCCCCCTCTGTCTTAGGAGGAGAAGCCTTCTAGGGATCTGTAAGATTGTCTTTACGTGGTGTTTTGGCCTTTCTAAAGCACGTGCTCATCCATTTCTCCACTGTAACAGCCTGTAATGAGTAGAGGAGAGGTGAGGACAGGGGAGGTTGGATGGAGCTGGGAATGGAACCCAGGTACCCAGATTCCAGCAGACAGCCTTCTCAGCATCTCCAGGTGCTCTGTGACATCAGAGAGTCCTCCTTGTTCTTACCCCCTCCCCCCGCCTCCTTTTGGGATGCAGCCACTGAATCCCACAAATCAGCCTTTGGCCTGTGCAGGGTGGGACGGCTGATCCTCGAGTTTGGCCACCAGGGGCCGCTGTAGTCATACCTAGTGGTCTGCTCCACAGAGGCCGGAGGGAACCTGGAACCAGCCAACTTGGTCAGGAAGAGCTCCTCGCTGAGCTCTCCATTAGGAGCACCCTGAGGCTCTGAGCTCAGGAATTCCCTCACCTCCCAACAAGGAGAGAAGGCAGCCCAGATCTGCCTCTGGACAGTCTAGAACCTAATTGCTGTGTGCCCTCAGGCAAGTTGCCTTCCCTCTCTGAACCTCATTTTCAAAATCGGGGTACACCCCCATTTGTCAAAGGAGGGATTCCTTCTCTCTCCTTGCGGGTCTCTTCTCTCATTTGGGCCTAGCACAACACGGTGAACAAAGACCAATTAGGATGTGGTGGCCTCAGAACTGAGGCCCAATGACTCCAGGTCAGGGTTGGAGTCTAGTCCTTGCTCCACCAACTGAGGAAACTGAGGGCCACACATCACCAGAGAGGAGTTTACTCAGTTTCCCTAACTGCAACACAAGAGGTAAGACACTATATTTCCTGAAGTATTGTTCCTTGGGATGTTAGTGGATAGAAACAAAAACTTAGGTGATCAAAAATATGAGGGAAATGCTGGCTTAAAGCTAAAAGGGTACCTTGCCTGCAGGACTTTTCAAAGCCTTTAATATGCTAATATGATTTGTGCAGCTCTAAGGTGGGGGAAGGGGAATGCATCTGTTTCTTTAATTCTTTTAACCTGGAAACCCATCTTCCAAGGTGAAAGCAGCTGGACCAGGTGATGACAGAAGTAACACGCCTAACTTTTGGGGCATCTCCCAAGGAGGCTCTGTCCCCTAGGGAACTTGACCACCTGTTTCCAATGTTCAACCCCTGGTGGTTGTAATGTGCTTGCTCTTTGCGGTGGAGAAGAAGGCAGCTCAAAGAGGGGTGGTCACTTGCCAAAGACCGTGTGCTCATGAGGGAACCAGGTCTGTCTGATCTTCAGACCCTAGGCCCCACTGCCCAGGGACTGGCTTGGGATTCATTTACCCTGTCATCCTGATCACACGTTACCTGTGGACATCCCAGGCCTTCAGAGGCCACCACCTCCTCTGACAGATTTGGAATCGAAGCTCAGGCCACACAAGTCCGCCCAGGGTCACATACGACCTCAAGGAGGGCCACTTCTCCTGCCCCCTCCCCTCCCACTACCACTCTCTTAGGGAGCTGACCCACAAGGTGGTGATTTAAATAGAAATCCACGTGGCACCTGGGTGGCTCATTTGGTTAAGCATCTGCATTCAGCTTGGGTCATGATCCCCGGGTCCTGGGATAGAGCCCCATGTTGGTCTCCCTGCTCAGCCGGGAGTCTGCTTCTCCCTCTGGTCCTCTCCCAACCCCTCCCAACCCTTCTTCCCACACGCTCTCTCAAATGATAAAATCTTTTAAAAAAATATAAAGAAAGACAAAAGAAATCCTCTGACCATAGGTCCCCCTGGCTGGGCCACACCTTCCAGGTCCAAGCAGGAGGCAGGTGGGGTCCACGAGGGCCCTTGAAGGCCGCCGGGGTTGCGCAGGCGTGGTGAGGCGGAGAAGTGGGAAGCATACACGTGAAACCCACGCTGGCGGGTGGAGTCCCCCCACCCCCGGAAGTCCCAGTGTAGGTTCCAAGCTGAAGTCTCTGGCTGTTTGCCAGGCAAGGTCAGGGGTTGACCTTGTCTGCTTCCCCTGTCCAGGAGTGGGGAGGTGCACGGAAGGCCGGCCTATACGAGTCAGGAAAGCACAGAGCTACCCTGGAAAGGTGAGTGTTCCTTTGCCGCGGCTCCACTCATATACTTGCTCAAGCTTTCATGCCCCTCTGGGGCTGCTCTGATGTCAGTGTGAGATGGGGTGATGCTCTCCTAGCAGTTGTTAATGACAATAGGCGTCACGTAGTGGGGGTTATGTGCCAGCCATATGTGGCGACCACCTCGGACATTAAGGGGCGTGAGCGCAACACCGCTAAAGGGAGAGAAGGAGCCCAGTGTCCCCCCCCCCCCCCGGAAGACCTAGAGGAAGGCTTGCAGCTCTGCCTGAGGTGGGGGGCAGACAGATGGCAGATTCTCCCGCTCTGACCCTTCACCCAGCACGAAGTCCTGCCCCCGGGAGCGCAGGACGCAAGGCTGGATGGATGCGCTGGAGCGAATTGGCCATATTTGGGGTGTGGTGGTAGTTCTATGTTCTCTGCAAAGTGCAGCCCACTCCGAGGGCAGGCTTGGAGTCAGGCCCAGGTTCTGTCCCACCTGCTTCTCCGGTTCTCCACCCTCAGCTGACCTTGGGCAAAGTGATTGGCCTTCCCGGGGCCTCCCTGGCCCCACCTCTGCCAGGGAGACATGCACCTGTGTCGTGTTGTGTGATCTGTAGGGGACTAGATACCATTTAGCACAAAGTCTGGGGACCCGTCTGCTGGCAGTGACCGTGGGCATTGTAGCATTGATGGTGAAGTCATCATCACACCCCCCGCCCGCCCCTCCAACGTGGCAGGTAGTCCAACGTGATTATGTGAATGGAGTGCAAGGGTGCTGCACGCTGGAGGGCCCATTGAGATAAGCCAGCCCTGCTCCCAGGAAGGAGCCCGGCCAAGGCACCTGGCAGCCGGTGGTGCTAGGACAGGGCTAGAACCCCAGCCAGACTGTCTGTGCCGTGCACTCCCACTGCCCTGCGTGTAGACCCACAGACCCTGCCCATGGAGGGCGAGGTTTTCCCAGATCGGAGGCAGGTCCGTCCTCGGCCCACATCTCCAGATGGGGGACCTGGCCTAGATAGAGGGTGGCTCCAGTCTTGCCTCCTTGCTCTCCCCTGATGCCCCAGTGTGGGTGAGCCCCTGGGAACAGCCAAGCCACAGGCCACCATCTAGCCCTAAACCTGGCTCTAGACCCCCTGTGCTTTTGTGCCCTTGAATTCCCTGTCTGGGTTATGGTCACTCCAAGTAGCAAAGCCAGGATTCCAACCTGCTTCTAGTTCAGGCCAGAGGCTGGGCCTCCTGGGCTCCCCCGGGGTGCTGTGAGGCCGCAGGTGGGCTTCGGCTCCATGTGAGGGGAGAGGCTGCTGGAGTGTGTGGGGTGTCTAGAGGCGACCTGAGCCAGGGTGTGGGATCTGATGCCGGTACCTGGCTTCTTACCGTCCTTGCAGCTGTTCTCAGGTTCTGTGTTCTTATCTGTAAAATGGGGATGATTTGATCACACACCTGATGGCACTGTTGTGAGGCTGTTTTGGGAGGTCAGTGAATCGCTCGGTCAGCTGCCGCTTACATACCACTTGTGGTCACTCCTAGAGGCCTTCTGTGTAGCTGGTCACCTAGCACGACCCCTGGACTGCTCCCCCGGGGCGTGTAGGGTGCTTTGCTTGGTTCACTGACCCAGTTCCGAGGGGCTTGGGTCCCGTCCTGGCACCCAGGTAGGGCTGTGTGCATAGGAGAGGCCTGCGTCAAACTGGGGGGTCTCCAGGTCCCCCCCAGTCCAGATGGCAGGCTCCCCCCTGCCTGGGCGATTAAGGCAGAGACAGGATGTAAAGAAGAGTCCAAACCATGGGATTCAAAGCCCCATTTTTCAGACTTGCTGTGTGACCCTAGGCAGGTCACTTCACATCTCTGAGCCTCGGTTTCTTCCTCTCAAACACCTACTACCTTGCAAGGATGTGGTGAGGCTCCAGGGAGATACAGTGTGTATGAAAAGGCCCAGCACAGATGCATTACTGATAAACGTAAAGTACCTTGGGTGGTCTCCTGCAGATCCCCCGCCCCCAACCCGGCACATGGGCCCGGGCGGGTGTGTGCTGGGGCTGCCCAGCCTCTTCAGCCTGCCTGCAGCCGCACTGCCCCCCAAGGAAGCTTGGAGAGTGTCGGGGACAGAGGAGAAGCTGGGAAGGAATGTAGTGCAACATGGGGGCCACCATCCCCAGACCATTCAGGGAATGAGCCACCAGGCCCGGGCTTGGTCCTGCCTCAGCCACGCTATAGACTGATCGCTGGCGGTGGCCCAATGGCCTTTAGCCTGGGTGCTGGCACGTGAACAGGGTACATGACAGCGTCCCCCTCTCAAGAGCTGGAAAAGTAAATGACCCACGGAATGCCTGGTGCGGTGGGGGCCCCTGGCCCGCTTCCTTGGGGCTCTGTGCTGGGTTGGCTAGGGAGGAGATGGCCCCATTCTACTCCTAAGGGAGGGAAGGCAGAAAGAACAAAACAGGAGCTATAGAACAATTCCACAGCTGAGACACCATCTGTGTTTTCCTTCTTTTTTCTTTCTCTTCGTTTTTAAAACAATATAGTGCAGACTGCACTTCTCACAGTAGAATATAATGGTCAATTTTAGTATAAAAAAAAACATTCTCAGAGATTTGTAAATGCACTTAGTGCTTGAACAGGCCTTGGAGAGATACAGTACCGCTTCCGGAGTGCCAGAGGGGCCAGGGCTCAGGGAATTCGGGCCTTGGGGATGTAACGGGGCGGGGGGGGGTGGTAGGAAGGGATCCCTGCCTGTCCTCCCTCCCCCAACCCTTGATGGTGCTCAGCAGGCTTTGGAGGGCAGCTTGCTGGAAGGGAGCAGGGTTGGTCTCCCAACTAAAACCAGTAGTCGCCTCCTCACTGGCTCTTAGGAAAACCCCAGAAGAAGGCAGGGTAGGTTCCTTCTGACTGGTGTCTAAGATGGCAGGCCCACTCTTAGCCCCTGTGGTGCCTTTGTGCGAATAGGGAAAATGGCGCCCCTTCCTCAAGATTCAGAAAATTGCCATAATAAATATACAAGTCTAGGATGCAAATGGGGTCTCCTTGGACGAGGTGCCCTTGTGCAGTGCACAGCCTGTACAGCTGTGCCCAGCAGCCCTGTAAGATATGGAGAGAAGGGGGAAGGTGGTAGTACAGGGTTTGGAGAGAGTAGGAATGGGGTACAATTATGTGTTGGGAAGGAATGGTAGGAGAACTCAGAGGAGGAGGAGGAACAGGGGGTACTGGTAGTCCTTAGAGCCTATATTAGAGTGGTCTTCACCTGGATTAGCCAGTTGGGGACACTGTAGGCCCTGTGACTTTCTATACCCCTTCTCTGCTCCATTTCCAGGAGACTGGGGAGCTCATGGTGGGAGGAGACGTCTGACCCTCGGGGGGCTGCTCTGACCCCACCCTGACTCTAGACTGTCACATTTCCTCCTGTATCCCACCCTAGCCCGAGCTCCTCTCCTGGGAAAGCCAGAAAGAACCATTCCTGTCTTAAAGTGGTTTCTCTCTCCCTGCCTCTGCCGGCTTGGATGGAGGCAGTGGTGGACGTCAGCAGCTGCCCTGGGCCCTCCCCGTGTCCTAGGGCAGCCGAGGGCAGGGAGGGGCCTTGGGGAGCCTGGCTGCCCTGCCCTTCCCCATCAGGCGGCTGCGTGGCAGCAGCCTGCCTGGCTTCCCTGCGGGCATCCACGGGCACTCGGGCCCAGGCTGAGGCCGGGCGACCCTGTGCACCGCCCACCCTGTTCCGCGGCCTGCCTCCCCGCTCGGCGCCCTGACCGTCTGTCCGTGTGGCTGCCGGGCGGGCCTTATCTATAGACGGGCAGGCGGATGTGGGCGTGCTGGTGGTCGAGCAGCCGGGGCACGGCCACGGTCTCGTAGCCCTTGCCCAGCATCTGCTCCTTGATGCAGGGCGGCCGGATGTCATTGATGAGATACTCCAGCGACTGCAGACTGCTGCTCAGCACCGCCGTGTTGCACATGCTCTTGCTGGGCAGGCCCGAGAGTGCCTCCGCGGGGGGCCCTGCCAGCTCCCGGGCCACCCCCGGCCCCAGCTCGGTGACCGCCACAGCCGCCGCCGGGTTGTAGCAGTCGCTGGTGGGAGTCACCAGCACGCTGTTCCAGGGGGCAGCAAAGTACTGGCCCACGGTGAAGCCAGTGGGCAGCCCCAGGCCGCAGTTGAGGGGCGACCCGCCAGCCCTCTCGTAAACCCGCCCCCCGCAGGCCTCTGGGGACTTGCTGGCCACGGTGCTGCCACTGTAGGCCCGCAGTGGCTGGGGCGGTGGCGGGGGCGGCTTCTGCGGCCACAGCAGGTAATCCAGGCCCCCATCTGCATACCCTGCAGGCTTGGTGGCCCCAGCCAACGTCAAGGCCGCTGTGCTTCCCTGGCCCAGCTCGGCGCCCTTCCGGCAGTCGGGTAGGCCGGCAGCGGCCGCATAGGCCATGCCGGGGAAGCTGGGCACGGGGCCATGCTTGGCCGGGCTGGGGTGGGGACCGGCCACGGCCTGGCAGGCGGCGGGCGCGGCGCCCGGGGCCTGGCACTGCTGGTTGAGCTGGTACAGGATACTGTGGATGGAGGGCAGGTTGGAAGGCGGCAAGGGCAGGCCGCGGCCCGGCAGGGGGATGACGGACGCGGCAGTGGCAGCAGCCGCGGGCAGGCCGGGCGGCGGGGCAGGCGCTTCGGGGGGCTTGGGGTAGGCCAGGGGCCCCAGAGTGCTGGGTGCCGGGTAGGGCGCAATGCCCACCTGCACGGCGGCCGGCGACAGCTTGGTCCGCTTGCCCTCGGCGCTCTTGAGCACGCTCTTGGCGGGCCCGGCGGGCGCAGCGGTGCCGGAGGAGGACACAGCGGCCTTGACGATGGCCAGCAGGCCCTGGTAGCCGGCAGTGTGCGGCGGGTAGGGGCTGTAGCGCTGTCCGCTGGTGTCATAGCCGTTGACGGTGCGGCCGAGGTGCTTGTGCTGGGGCACCCGGATGTTGGTGGGGAAGATCTTGATGGACAGTGGGCTGTTGGCCACCTTCTCCGCATAGGCGTCCAGCTCGGCCGGGCTCGGGTAGCGGGACGAATGCATGGAGCTGGCCGCCGTCTCGCCTGTGGGGACAAGCGGGAGACGAAAGCACAGGTGAGAGCCGCCTCCGTGACCCGGGGAGCCCACGGGCCACCACCCACAGCGGGGCTCCCTCTGCCCCTCCCTCCATCGGCTCCCCATCCGTCCCATCTCCCCGCTCCTCCAGCTTGTTCCATCTACGCTCCAAAGCGGCACATCTAGCGTCAAGTGCGGGAAGGAAAGCGCACGTCGTCAGCCGAACTCGCACAGACCGACCGAATGCACTCCTGCAACACCCCTGCGGCCGAGCGATGGGACACGCTGGTCTCCCAGAGCCCCCCGCGTCCCTGCCCAAGCGAACAGCTGTCCTGACTTCTGACGGCAGTGTCAGATGGGATGGAATCCTGCTATGCATCTCCACCCGTACAGGCCTCTGCCACTTAGGGTGGCTTGTGGGATATGCCGAGGTGGCGTGGTCCATGCGTTCTCACTGCCCTGTGGTCCTCGTGTGGGACGTGACCATCACAATGTACTCGTCCTTGCTCCTGTTGATGGCATTGGGGGCGACACACTTAGCACCATTAAGTCCTCATGCACACATTATCCTGTGACTTCTGTTGGGACTATGCCCAGCAGGGGGGATTCGGGGCAGGTGACTCTGCAGCTCTAGGAGAAGATAACCGCAGTCTGCCCAGGAGACTGTCCCAGGCCCCGCTTCCCCACAGAGCACAGACGTTCTGGGGGCTCTGCAGCCTCCGTGATGCTCAGTGTCACCTGTCTTAACACCACACCGCCGGGAGACTAGTCATTATCCTCTCTGTGCCTCCCTTTCCTTATCTGTAAAATGGGGTGATGATGACCTGCCACCCTCTGTGGGATGGTTAAGCGTGCTGCTCCAGGAGCGGAGCACAAGGCCTAGAACGGGGGTGCGTGGTGCAGGCAGCAGCTGCTGCGTCAGCTTCCAGCCTTTGCTCCATCAGCAGGCAAGTAAGGGGGGAGTTTACCCACCCCGGCTGCCCAGCCCCTCCCTGTCACCTGCAAGGCCAGTGGGGTAACCCCTGCCTTTTCTGCATGCGGTCGGCATGGGGCTGAAGGGTGCACTTTGTGTGACGGGCTGACTGTCCTAGTCTTGGTGGCACAACTGGCGCCTTCTATGGGGCAGGTGGGTTGCTGGTGGGCAGACCCCCTTCTCTCATCCAAAGCGCCTCCCTGGGCCTGAGATATTCCTCAGCATTGCCCAGGACCCTCCGTGGGTGGGGAAGGGAGCAGGGGCCTCCCAAGAAATAGTTGGGAAGACCCTGGGCTTTAGAACCGGCGCGCTGGGGAGAATCCTGTCTGGTTGTGGGGCTTTGTGGCTCTGGGCAAATGGTCTGTCTGGCTGAGCCTCAGTTTCCCCACCTGTGGAACAGGCATCATGCACAATTATACCAGTCCTGCAGGGCGGCTTGGGGGAAGGACTGTGCCAAGGGGCTGAGCAGAGGGTGTGAGGCTCACAGTTGGTGCTGGGAAGGGGGCGACCTCTCTGGGCCCTTGGGCGAGGGGACCCCTCAAGGTCTCCACAGCACATTGCCTTCCTCCTGCCCCATGAGCACCCCTGGAACCCCCTGGGGACTTGAGAATGAGGCTTCCCCACACTGTGGCTCTGTTTCCTCATCTGTAAAAAGGGCATGATGCTGCTAGGGACACTGTCTCCCAGGGTGGCTGCAAGTTCCAATGAGTTGTGCTTGGTGGGGTACGTCAGCAGAAGCAGGTGCTCTCTAGGTGGAAGTGGTAATACCCTCCCATCTGCCCGAGACAAGGGCCTTCCTGGGGAAGAAGGGGCATCGGCTCAGGCTGCCCTTTCTGACCACAGGTGGGCCTGGTATGGTGGCTGGGTTGAGTGCTGACTCCATCACCTGCCCTCCTTTCCCTCGGTTAGAAGGCCTCACCCCACATCCCATCCTTCCAGAGCCTCAGCCCTGGTCCCCTTGTTGGGCTCACAGCCAATCTCGGCAAGGTATGTGCTGCGATGGAAAGGCACAGGCATTTTGGGGGCTCACTCAGCCCAGCTTCGGAAAGCGAGATGGCTTTCTAGAAGAGAGAGCATCCCGGTTAAGACAACGTTGAAAGAGGGGAGGAGAGAGCAGAGAAACACATTTCAGGCAGAAGAAAACAGCACAGGCAAAGGTCCAGAAGTGAGGAAGCCTGTCCGGAGTGGGAACTGTAATGCAGAATGAGAGCAGAAGCCCAGGGCAGACAGTTGGGAGAGAGAGGCGGCCTGGGAGGGCGTGGGGTAGGGCAGTGGCTTCCCCCACCCCACCCTGAGGGCACATAGCCAGTCTGGGGATGTCCCTGGTCCTCACACTTGGGTTGCGGGAGCTGACACCCCAGCTATGGGGGTCCAGTGGGTAGTGGCCCGGGATGCCACGGGACAGCCTACAGTGAAGGGGACCACCACTATGCGCAGAGTGTTGGAGAAACCCTGCCCCAGGCCATCGGCAGCCAGGCGAGGTTTAACACAGGGGAGAGGGAGGCCCAGGCATGCATGTTAGAGAGGTCATTCCCCTCTGCCCTGAGGTGCAGGAATGCGGTCTGACCCAGGCAGGGCAGCAGGGAGGGAAGAGGCAGGCAGCCCTCAGCGTCCCAAGGAGCCTGGGCCAGCGCCCCTCCATCTCTTGGTCCTAATCTAGGCCGGCAGGTGGAGCTGACCCCTGGCAGGCCACAGGCCTCCATCCTTGACCCTGCCTGGGGCAGCCCCCTCCTAAGTGGCCTAAAACAAACTTGGTGTGGAGAATGGAAATGTCACTTTGGCCAACGGGGGAATCTTTCTCCGAGATTGGATTTAAACTACATTATACAAGCAATTTCATGGGCACTTAGCGCCGCTCGGAGAGTCCCGCAAAAAAGGGACCAGCTCTTCATTTACCAGCCATAAATCAGCAGTTGCTATAATGAGCACAAAAATGTCACTTTTATGCAATTTTACAGATGAACAAAACTGGTGAAATTAACTGCGGTAACCTACCAGAGTCAGCAAAAGCGGCTGCTGGGGGAAATTATATCTGTATGTATTTTTGTTTCTCTTCAACCCCCTTCCCAAGCAGGTTCCTGCCATTGTGGTGTGAAAACTCATTTGTCCTCACCGTTATACTTTCATTTGGAGTTTATCTTGAGTATCCAATGAGCCACCAACTGTGAAAATGATTAAATCTACAAAATCTATCTAATGGATGGAATAAATTAGGTGTTTAAAACCTTTAAGAAGAAGAAGAAGAAGAAGAAGAAGAGGGGTTTGTAAAAAAGGGTTCAGCCTGTTACTGGTTCCCATTTGCTGAGAGGAGGGGCCCGTCTGGGCCCCGTCGGGTCAGCAGGGCTCCCCCAGGGCAGGTTGGGGCCTCCAGCATTTGCGGGAGCCGATGGGGGCGGGGGGTGCCCTTTGGCTGCGCTGAGTACAGGCTGGGCTCTGGGCCCACAGCTTTTCTCGACGTCTCTTGTCTGGAGCACCTGAGCACTCTGAGAGCCGGGAGGTGGGGAATGGGCAGCGACAAGTTCAGCCCCATGGCACAGCCCCGTGGGGTCAGGGACTCAAAGGGTTAATGTGTGGCAGGCGGGGGGGACCTCCTGGGGGACCCCAGGACCTGTCTTCAATGCTGCTCATTCCCTGCCTTCCCTGGTACCTCTAGCTGGAATAAGGGACCCCTCCCCCTGCCCGGAGGGCCCATTAGTGCCTGGGTGTGGTCACCACAGACACCACAGCAGATCCCGGTGGCCCTGGGCTTGTCCTTCTGTCCCCCCAGGACTCGGCTCCCTAGCTGGCCTGTCTGCCACCGTGTCCCCCAGCGTCTACAGGACACACAGTAGGTCTCCAGGAATGTCTTACTGGACGACTAGGCTGTGCCCGATTGGACCCATCGGCCTGGGGGCCTCTTTGTGCTGCCGGTCACAACACTTGGAAGAACGAGTCCCAGGAGGGACTAAGCTAAGGAGACAGCCCGTGGCAAGCCGCCTCTCCAAAGCCCCCTTCCAGCCCTGCGTCCAGACACGTCCTGGGCCCCATCTATGCAGGCAGCACACAGGGCCTTGGAGAAGCAGCAACAGCCAGAGCAGTCCGACGTTCCCGCCCTCACGGGCTGACAGTCTCGCAGGGGCGACAATCCTGAGACCCCGTCGGGCAGCCACAGGCCCCAGGAACAGGGACAAAGCAGGCGTGGTAGCTTGAAAACCTGTCCACGAATCCTTTGGCACTCCTCCCACAAGCAGTGGAGGCCCGTCTTCCTTCCCTGGAATGTGAAGGAACTCAGCTACTCGGTTCTGCGCGGAGGGGGTGGAGGGGGGGGCGGGGGGGGCGCCCTGCGGCCCTCCTGGCTGGGCGGTAACAGGCAGCGTGGCTTCGCATGGACACCAAGGTGGCTCTGTGCCGGTCTGCTGGGGTGTCCCTCCCTGGAACCCAGCCACTGTGCTCCGGGAAGCCCCGGCACCACAGAGGGCCACGTGTGGGTGTTTGAGTGGACCGCTGGCATCCACCACCTGACGTGGGAGGAAGCCAGCCTTCGGAAGCTTCCAGCACCCAGCCCAGGTCTCCCTCACCCTGCTCCCAGCAGCAGCAGGGAGCAGACACACCCTCCCCACTGTGCCCTGTCCATTCTCCCGAGCACACCAGATGGCTGTCAGAGGCCACTGAATCGGGGTGGGTAGTTATGCAAGCACAGTAAGCAAAACAGTGGGCCCTGGGGGCGCAGTGACCCCGCGGAGTGGTGCCTAGTGTGGATGCTGTGATCAGCAAAGGCATCTCTGATAAAGTGGCCTTTGAGGGAAGGCTGCAGAGTGAGGGAGTGAGCCACATGGCTCTCTGACAGAAGAGCGGTCTTTGCAGGGGGACAGCAAGTGCCAAGGCCAAGGGGAATGGGCCAGGCGTGCCTGGGGAAGCAGTGTCAGCAGGGGAGGATCGTAGAAGGTGGACGGGGTCAGGCACTGTGAGGACCTGGGCTCCTGCTCCGTGTTGGAGGGTGGGGACCAGAGGAGGGACAGGACCTTCCTCGAGTTTTAATGGGACCCCTCCAGCTACTGGGTGGAAAATTGGGCAGGGAGAGGGGGCCTCATGAAGAAGTCCTGGGAGCAACTTGACTGTCCCCACGAGACAGAGTGCCCAGCAGGTCCTCAGTAGAAATGTGCTTTGCTGGGCATTGAAACTTGGGTTCTAGAAGGTTCTGACAAAATGGACAAAGGTGTACCAACAATACAGGTCTGTGGAGTCAGGAGGTAACAGAGGGGCTGTACCTGCGAGCCCTCGGCCTCTCTCCTTCCCTCTCGAACGGGGGCCAAGCCAAGACTTAAAGACAAAAGCCCTGGAGGCTGGCATGGTCTTGCCTGGGAGGGGAAGCATTTTAGTTCTCTGTGCTTTTCTGTAGTCCCCAGGGGCTGGCCCTGACCATGTGTCGTGTGAGGGTAGGGGACAGGCGCGCAGCTCTCCTTTCTCCCAGGGCCCTGCCCTTGACGCCTGCGTCACAGCAGCCTGCTTCAAAGCTGCCTCCTCTACCCTTGGCCTTGAGCTGCCCAAGGCCCTCCCTGGCTCCTCACCTGGGCCCCCGCCACCGAGGGGAGCACCAAGGGCGGCTGGGAGCCTTTTGAGAAGGCATCCTAGTGCGGGGGGCTGGGGAGGCAAGGGTGGGCTGAGTCAGGCTGCTACCCCTCTCCGGGTCTCAGTTTTCTCTTGTGTAAAATGGAACACTACTGCTGGTCTTGGGAGAGTTTTTATGAGCATCCTTACGGGGGGCTATGGTTGCTGGTGGTGATGGCTTCACTAAAGTCCTCTCCACAGCCTCCAGGCCCCCAGGTGCATCTCTGTACAACCCCCCCGTTGAGCCCGTGTGTGTGTGTGTGTGTGTGTGAAGTCTGAGCTGCTCAGGCTGGCATCCAGGGCCCTAGCCATGGGACCCTAACCTCTCTCTGTAGCCCTCCTTTCCCACAGGGCCCTGGACACACCCATGGTGTCCCTGGGCTCCCTCTCACGTGACAACAGGCACCCTCGGTGGAGCATTGCCCTGGGCCAGGCACGGTGCCAGCTCCTTACAGCCCTGCCCTTTGGACATCCTCACGGCAGCCTGGGAGGTGGCCCTGGGTTTCAGAGGTGAAGGGGAGACATTCAGGGAACAGGGTGTCAAGTGTGGACTGCAGATGAGCGCCCCCTCCTGCCGCATGTTATTGCTGACTACTGGAGGACAGAGGCGCTGGGGATGGGTCAGGGGCCAGGCGCCAGGAGGCCCGGGCTGGGGGGCGGGGACTGGGGCAGGCGTGGAGGCTGTGCCCGGCCCCGAGGCGTGCGCACCCCTGAGACTGTTCAGACACCACGTAGGCCCAACCATATGCCTGCGGGCTGGGAGGTAGCCCAAGGAGCACCAGTTTGAGAGCTCGGGTGGCACAGAAAGGATCTGTGAGCCAGGTTCTGAGCTCTGTCATCTGTCCCCTGGGACCCTGCTCTCTGTCGCCAGGCGTCACGGACACCATGGCTCGGGATGGGTGTCTCCCCCGACAGGCTTCTCCTCAGTAACCAAATTCTCCAGGGTCCTTTAGAGCCTAGCTAGGATGATGGCCCCTTGTGCTCATGTCCTTGGACACCCGCCTCACCTGGTCTGTGTCCCACACCCCGGTGGGACACCCTCCATGTCCGCCTCCCCTCCCCCACCCCCCCAACCGCTCCTGCAGAGCCGGGGGAATCTGGGGTTGGGTGGAACTGTCCGGGTGCTGCCTGGTGCACAGAAGGCGCCTGAACTCCGCCCTGGGGGGACGGCGGAACAAGTGGGGCCTATACCCGGCTGGGGTGGCTGGCTCCGGCCTCTGTGGGGATGGGCTCCACACACCCCTCCCCACCCCCGGGCTGTAACTGTCTGTTGTCTTCAGGGCAACTGAGGGCAAGCGTGGCTCTTTCTCCCCACCCTGACGCCTGGGAAGATGTGTGGGGTCCCAGCAGGTGTCTGCAGAGTCCACTGACTCCCCCCACCCCGTTCCGAGGCCCGTGGGAGGTGGCGGGGGCAGGGGCCAGACAGAACTGAGACTGTGTGTGCAGAAACCACGGCCCCCACCCTGTGAGTTGCCCCCCCCCCCCCACGGCCCCCATTAAAGTCCTGTCAGGAAATTTAAGAGGCTGGCTGCCAGTGCGGATGGGCCGTCACTGCCATTACGTTAATGTTATGGGCCTTTTACAGGTGCCTTAAAGAGATGTGGTTATTAACGAGTATATTAAGCCAATTAAAAGCAGCCCTTTGAGTGGGATTTAATGTTGCTACAGGGAGACGGGAAAGTGGGACTCAGCAGCCCCTGGTGGTCCCCCACCAGGAGGAGGGGAGAAGCATGGGTGGCCAGGTGAGGGCTCCGCGGGAGTGATGGCACGGGTGCAAAGCTCGGACCCTGGCTGGGGTCAGGCCACGGCATTACCACTTGCTGTGGGACCCTTGGTTTCTCATCTTTAGCGGGAGAAGGATGGACAAATCACAGCGGGCTGAAGTCCGTGGGCCACTCTGCCCTGTAAGGCCCATGGTGCCTGCTCCCCGAAGGGCAGTGAAGGAAGGTATGGTGGTGGTTTCGGGGGTGGGGGTGGGGAGATGCCAGGTCCCATGCTCCGGGGTTCTCAGTGGGACCCCAGGCACCTCCCACACCCATGCCAGTCCCTCCAGGTACTGTCCAGCTGAAGGCAGGCTCCTGCAGGGCCACGGAACCGCTCCCACAGACGTTGTTCCCTTGGGGGAACCTTGCATGGTTTTGACTGTAAGGTGGAGTTCTGTAGCTTTCCCCTGGGAGGAGTGGAAGGACTACAGGCGTGCCAGGCACACAGTAGGTACTCAGTGAATGTCATTTCTTTCTCATTTCTCTTTGCCTGTTGCCTCTTCCCTTCAGGCTCCGGAAGCCAGGGCACGTGCACTACCTTGCTGAGATGGGGGAGGGGTGTCCCCAGGCGCCAGGGCACGAGGGGTCCCTGAGCACAGGGGCTGGCCCAAGCCCACAGGGAGGAGCGGTCCACATCTGCATTCCCCTTTGCTGCCGACACTGTGCCCTTGGAGGTGGCAGCCTCCTGAATGCTCAATTAACGTGACACTAATTAGCTGGTGGCACCAGCAGAATCCCTAATGAGGCCGCCCAAGGAAGGGCGGGTGGGGGGGAAGGCGCTGGCCGGGGCTGATGCAGCTGTCCTCTGGCCCACACTGCAAGGGCTGGGGGAGGGACGAGGGCAGGTCACAACCCTGACCTGCCCCCAGCCTGCTGACCCGGGATGTGAATCCAGGTGCCCCAGTCCCCAGCAGGGTGACCTCAGGGAGGTGACCGCAGCTCGTGGCCTTCATCTGCCCTAAGAGGACAGGGGGGGATTCCACAAGAGAATGTGTGTCCGAAATCTTGGTACATCACGGGTGCTCAGAAAAGGCTCGCTGACTGCCTTCCAGCTCTTTCTGGACCAGACTAGGCAGTGTAGGGTGGCGGTGATCACTGGGTGCTGTGGGAAGGATCCTCTCGTCCTCTAACCACGTGTGCACGTGCACACACGCTCACATGTACACACAGATGCTCAGGGACACGTGTGGAGTCACAGGTGCCCAGATATTGAGGGCCGGCCTGTACACAGAGACCGGGAGATGCTCACAAGCTCACACGTGTATCTACCCATGCCTTGGAGTGCCTGGGGGGCCCCGCGGGCAGGGCTGGGGGGACTTTAATCATTCCCAGCCTGACCTTCCTGCCACTGACCTGTGTCTCAGTCTCCCTTCCCTGCTCCCTGCCCGGCCTCTGAGAGCCTACTTCTCGCTGTCCCCCTGTGCTCAGCTTGCTGACCGCTGCCTGCACGGTGCCCTTTGGAACTCTGCTGCCTCAGCTCCCCTCCTTGTGGCTACATACATCCCCCCCCTCGCATCTCCATCCACAACCGTGTGGATCTGACTCATCTACCCTTCGCTCCCCAAGTGCCCGGCCCCCTCCCATCCCCTGCCCCTCGGCACTGCTTTCTCCGCAGTCACATCCCTGGCTGGCTGTTCTGGATATCAGTCCATTGTAAGTGCGGCAGACACCCTCCCTGTCTTTGGCTGTCTTGACTTTTTTTATGGTGCATTTTGCCAAGCAGCAGTTTTTTTTATTTTAATGTGTTCTAACTTGTTTCCTTTATTCGTGCTTTTATCCCCTCTTCCCATTTGCAAGTCCTTCCTGGTGGATGTTCCCCGTCATTTGCTTCAAAGAATGATACGGTTTTGCTTTGCATGGTACCAGATTTTTAGTCTGTCTGGATGTCCTCATTGTGTGTGGTAGGAGGTAGGGCTCCAATGTCATTCATTCCACATGGATAAGCAGGGGTCCCAGCCCTGCATGTCTATCCACAGGGATCTGCAGGGCCTGCTTTGTCCCAGACTGAGCTCACATGCACACTGGTCCACATCTAGATGTTCTGCTCCATGCCCTGGCTCCCTCTGTCCCAGTGCTGATCCCACCACCTCACCCTTAAGCCAGAGCAGTACGACCCTGGTCCTCTACCCTTCTATTTCTTTGTCAGGCACGCATTGCCCGTTCTTGGCCTTTTGTTCCTATCAACTTCAAAGTCAGCTTTTCAAGTTACACACACATACACAAATGGTCAGGATGTAAGGATTGGACTGCTTTTTCCCTCTACTGAAATCTCTGTCCACATGCAGGACGTACATCTATGTTTATTTAGGTCTTTAAAAAATATCACTGAATATACTTTTTCTCCACAAAGGTCATTTATCTCTTCCACCAATGTATTTTAGTTTCTTAATGATACCATAACGTGGCTAAAATGGATGGTTCCTAGAAAGACACAAACCACCTGACTGACTTATGAAGAAACAGAAAATCCGAACAGACCTATCACCAGTAAAGCACTGGAATTAGTCATCAGAACGCCACGCACCCCCCCCCCCCAACCTGAAGTCACCACCACAGCGAGACCCCATGTCACACTCAGGGTGGGGATGGCTGGGATCAGAAAGCCAGGGGGTAAGTTTCAGCGAAGACGGGGAGAACTGGCACCTCAGTCGTGGCCAGCGGGCACGCACGACAGCACAGCTGCTCTGGAAACCTTTCTGGCAGTTCCTCAAAAGAGTTCAACGGAGAACCACCATGTGCCCAAGCAATGCAACTCTCCTCAGGTTCACCCGCAAGACCCATGGAAACCCACGTCCCCACGAAGACTTGTGCACGAACATTCATGGCAGCATTACTCACGATCGCCCCAAAAAGTGGAGCGACCCGCACGTCCATCCGTAGACACGTGGTAAGGAAAACATGCCGTAGCCACGCCAGGGAAAATTACTCAGTGATGATGAGGAATGACATATGGGTACGAGCTACTTGGGGGCTGAACCTCGAAAACATAGGAAGTGAAAACAGCCAAACACAAAGGCCGCACATTGTACGACTGCGTTTATCTGAAACGTCTGAGACAGGCGCATGCGGAGACAGAGGGTTAGCGAGTTGCGTGGTCCAGACTGACGGTTAATGGGTGTGGGGTTTCTGTTTGGGGCGATGAGGCAATGTTCTGAAACTTCATGGTGGTGACGGCAGCACAGCCCTGTGAATTCGCACTAGAGGGTATTCACCAGTACGCTTGGAAGGCACAGAGTGTGTGGCGCGTGTCACCATACACGGAAAGCTGTTTCCAAAAAAAAAAAAAAAAATGGTGATAGTATCTTTTTTTAAAAAATGTAATTTCCAGCTCTTTAGCTGGAAGAGCCTGGCCTGCTGCCTGCCATTGTAAATAAAGTTTTATTGGAACACAGCCATGCCAAGCCTGGCCTGCTGCCTGCCTTTGTAAATAAAGTTTTATTGGAACACAGCCATGCCAAGCCTGGCCTGCTGCCTGCCTTTGTAAATAAAGTTTTATTGGAACACAGCCATGCCATTCATTTCTGAGCATCTGCGGCTGTTTCCGCGCTACTACGTGGCCGAGCTGGAGTAAGTTGCCATAGAGACTGTATGGCCTGGGGGGATGAAAATATCAGAAAAGTTGCAGGAAATGTTTGCTGGCTCCTGTTTGTAGGGGAACATGATGGCGTTTGGATGTTGGCCTCATAGCTGCGATCTTGCTGAATTCTTCCGGGGTTTCTATGCAGCTAGTTTTACTTCTTTCTAATCCTCGTAGCTTGTTATTTATTTTCCCTGTCTCACGGAGCCGGCCAGGACCTCTGCACCGTGTGGACAGGCAGGGATTTGGATCTTTGTCTTGCTCTGATCTCACCAACCCTCAGCTCAGCCTGCGGTGGGTTATGCTTGGATGCTCTGTAGTGAAGGAAGCTGCCTTCCTTCCTAGGGCTAGAGCTGATTTTTGTTAAATCATACAAAGGGGACTGACTGCGTCGGGCCCTCTCACAGCCCTTTATCTCTGAGCTTCTCTCCTTTCCTAGGCATGGTTCCTGTGGCGGGGGTGGCACTGGCCCTTCCTTCTGTCCCGAGGCTGCACTCAGCAACGGCTACATAATTGAATCTGCTACCAGAGGTTTGTCTTTAATTTTATTGGAATTTTAAATTACTTTGTTTCTTCCGTATTTTATTAGTGTCAGTGGAAGCAGCTGCACCTGCAGGAATGCTCGTGGGGCCGTGGGGCCAGCCTTCCGGGGTCAAGGTTGGTGGGTGAGGGGTGGGAGTGGGGGCGAATCGCCTCTCCCTGCTCCTCCTGGGTTAGCAAGCCCCTCCTCCCATGAAGAGGACAGAATGGGCTGGAAGCCTTTTGTCCTCTTGTGAGCACGGGGAGGGGCGCTCCCACTCACTGCAGGGAGGTGGGGCAGGTGAAGTGTTGGAGTCTGCCACCAGGCCCTCGGGGTTCTCCGTTTGTTTTTATCCTCACATCACAGTCGCATTAACAGGCCCCGAGACGGCCACTCACTCACTTGTCCAAGACCACACACGCATACCCCACTCAGGGTACAGCTAGGATCTGACCCCCCAGACCAGCTCCATCTCCACGCCTTTGCCCTGGAGGCTCATGGGCAGGCGGGCAATATGAGGCACAGAGAGGCTGTGCCACTCACCCGAGGCCTGGCAGAGCAAGGATGGCAGCTCACGTCAGTGTCCTGGGGTAGCTGCCTCAGCTCTTCCCTTCCTGGGTGGCAGGTCCTGGAATGTCACCCCCCACGCTTCCATGGTGCCCCTCTGGGGCTCTCTCCTCAGTCCGTACTTAGAGCAGTGCACACTCCAAGTTTATGGATCAACACCATGATGAGAAAGTCAAATATTATCAGGGAAGGTCCTGAGCAGCTGAGAAAAACACACTTCTGTCCCAGGTGTGGGCAGGTCCTATTGGGGCCTCAGGGACTCTGGCCAGCTGGGAGTAGCCCAAGAACTCAGGCCTGAAGTAGGGGAGGGGAAATGGACTCCCCTGCCCACTGTACACATACGCACATACACCTTTTTTTCCTTCTTTTTTCTCTGCAGGTCACTTTCTCTAATCACCTGTTCCAGCTGCCCAGGCTCCTGGACACAGGGCCACCCCCACGCCTATCTCCTCTACTTGCCTGACCTCAGGCCCCAGAGAGGGAAATTGCAGCCATTTCTGGTTTGCTGGCCATGTTCTGGGCATATGTGGTTGCCATGCCTTGTGCAGGCTGCTCTGATCCCATTTTATAAAGAATGGAGGGAGGCCATCTCAGACCGGGCCATGTCCTCCCTTGACCAGGCTTTTGACATTATTGTCACAGGTGGGCAGAGCTGGTTTCTTAGGTCCACCTGACTTGACCCCTTGCTTTACAAAAGGGAGAACACTGGCCCTAAAAAGCTGACCAATTTGGCCAAGGACAGTACCCATGGCCCAGTTGAGACCTTTCTCCTGTGGTAAGAAATGCGGCCAAGCCTATGGTCCAGTCACAAAGCTCAGGGAGAGCCCTCCCATCTCAGCTCTGCCCGAAGGCCACAGGCACAACTGCCCCACAGTTATGCCCAGGAGGAAAGGGCAGGAGCCTCACTCTGCCAAGTGTCTAGGCCCTGACTGGCAGCAGGGCACCCAATTCAATTTGCTTATCTCCCTTCCTGCCTCCCTCTTTCCTGTGCTCTTCAATTACAGGCAGAGTCATGTCTTTTCCAATCAGTGCAAAGATGTCAAAGGTTCTGAGCGAGCTAGAGAAGCAGGACGTCCTTGGTGGCCCCCCACACTACTTCGTTCAAGCCTTGGAGCAGGAAGGGAGGAGGAGGCCAGGGCATCACGCCCACCCCGGGGCGTCCTGCCCAGCCCCTGCCTCCAGCCAGATGCACAAGAGCAATCAAAGGTTAAAACACGCAGATCCTCTGAGCCAGTAAGTCCACCTGGGGAAGATCTTTTTTTTTTTTTTTAAACAAATACACATACACATACAAAGATCCATTACAGCCCTGTTCTGAATAGCAAGAGACTAGAAACCACCTAAATGCCCATCAACAGAGGGATGGTTTAAAATGTTATTCTTTATCCAAGTAATGGAATACAATGCAGCTGTTAAAAAGAATGAGGGTATTCTTTCTATCACATGGTGAATAACTGCCAGGACATATGAGTTATGAAAAAAGGCAAGGAATTGAGAAGGGGGGGGATAGAATGTTTATACGAAAGGTATTTATTGTTCCTCCTGAATGTGTATTTTTCAGGAGGGTATTTAAGAAACTGCCAACATTGGTTTCCTCTGAGAAAGTGAGTTATTTTTCATTTTAAATTCTTCTGCTTTCTGAATTGGGCACCATGGACAATCTATTCAGTGAAGTACTTAATTTAATAAAAGAGGCCTGGGTGGCTCAGTTGGTTAAGCGGCTGCCTTCGGCTCAGGTCATGATCCCAGCATCCTGGTATCGAGTCCCACATCGGGCACCTTGCTTGGCAGGGAGCCTGCTTCTCCCTCTGCCTCTGCCTGTGCTTGCCCTCTCACGCTCTCTCTCTCTCACAAATAAAAAAATAATAAAAATAAAAGAGAATATGTTCTCTCTGAAGGTCATATAAAGGAATGAAGGGGACTGTGCATGAAAAACATATTCCTTGAAACCAAAGCCCCCCCCCCAAATTATCTGTCCTTGTTCTGTTTTTGATAAGGCAGACAAACATTTCTCTATACCCCTCTCTCTGGAGGAACACCAGCAGAAGAGTGAGCCTCGGGATGCCTGGATGGCTCAGTTGGTTAAGCGGCTGCCTTCGGCTCAGGTCATGATCCCAGCGTCCTGGGATCGAGTCCCACATCGGGCTCCTTGCTCGGCAGGGAGCCTGCTTCTCCCTCTGCCTCTGCCTGCCACTCTGTCTGCCTGTGCTCGGTCTCTCTCTCTCCCTGACAAATAAATTAAAAAAAAAAAAAGAAGAGTGAGCCCCAATTTTGAGAAATGTTGATATAATACCTTCTCTTCCTACAAATACCCCCAAAGCAACATGAAACAAAAACACAAGTTCCATTTTTTGGCAAAACTAGGAGACAGCTAAACCCCTAAACAACAACGGAGAGGCTGCCTGAAAGCAACAGTGATCCAGTGGGGGGTTGAGGGAGGAAGCAGAGTGCCATAGCTGTGCATTTTAGAAAGAACCGGCAGCATATACTTCCCAACTGTGACAGATACATCTCCTGTATGAGTCAAAACAAAATCAAACCCCTCTTTTTTGCAGTGAAACCAGGAATGCAGCAGCTGGTTATCGACCTTCCCCAGGCCCACGTGGTTCTGAAAAGCAAAGAAGGTAGGGCTAAATAAGAAATCCCACTAATAAGCCATACTTGTAGGAACCAGTTTGTCTCTGAGGCCACTGGAGGGAAATAGCTGGACTGAGAAAAACTCCAGAGGCAAGTAATAAAATTGAACCAGGATGGTACTTAATCAAAAGGAAAATGAGACAGGCAAAGCCTACGTAACAGCTGGCAAAAAAATAAAATAAATCCCACTTCCCATCAGAAAATGTAGCCACAGATGAGATGAAGATTATAGCCCAATATTTCACTGTGAGGGAAAAAAAAACTTTGTAAACAATTGTTTCTATAAAACAAAAACACAAGGAAGATATACAAGAGTAGAGGAAAAAACTTGTAAAAGCAAAAGGGGAACATGGAATGTATAAGGAAAACAAAAAGTTCAAAAAAAAAAAAGTGAGCAAAGTGAAAAGGGTACATCAGGAAGATAGGCAAAAGACAGACAATCTTTGCTTAACTAGTCTCCAAAGAAGGAAACCGAAATAATACAAGCCTGGGATCTCCCTGTCAAAAGGGCATGGTACTGTGTTCCGGGAAAAAGAGACTATCAACAGTCAACCCCAAGGCACATGCTAGTAAAAGTAATAACATGAACGACATGGAAAGATCTAAGTGAAATATAAGAAGGAAAAATCAGGCTTCAACTTCTCCATGGCAACATCCTACAGTAGAGGAGAACAGGGTATGGTCTGCAAAGATCCTCAGGGAAACAAGTGACCTAGGGAGAATTTTTCACTCATTCAAGCAGAAGGTCGACAAGATATACCTTTCTGAACTTGTAGGAACTCCTGGAGTGCTGTTCACTTGAGGCACGCCATATACCCACGGACTAGCTTTGGGTGATGGGAAACTAAGGCACAAGAACTGGTGGTGAGCAGTGACCCTATTTCTCCAGGAGACAGACTGAAATCAACTGTGGGACTGACCAACATTACAAATCCTGGGAACAGTGTAACGGTATCACTAATAATAGAAGGTTGGGAAAGGTAAAGAGAGGAATGGCAGAAGCACATAGATATCCTCATATTTAATAGTTGGGATCAAAAGATATATATTATCTTTTAGATTTAAAAAAAAATTTAAGATTTTTTTTTTTTTCAGTAATCTCTACACCCAACATGGGGCTCGAACACACAACCCTGAGATCAAGAATCATTTGCTCTAACGACTGAGCCAGCCAAATGCCCCAAACAGTATTTCAAACTGATGTCAGGTAAGGGCACCTGGGTGCTGCTGGCTTGGTTAAGTGTCCGACTCTTGGTTTCAGCTCAGGTCGTGATCTCAGGGTCATGAGATCATGCTGTGTGTTGAGCCCTGTGTTGGGCTCAGTGTGGAGTCTGCTTCAGATTCTCTTTTCTGCTCCCTCTGTCCCTCCTGCTTGTGCTTGCTCTCTAAAATGAATAAGTCAATTTTAAAAAACTGATGTCAGGTAATGGAGGCTTAATATGAAGAAGTGAGCTCTAAGAAAATGTTGAGAAAAAAAGGAAATATATCGATTTCATAATTTTGTTCATTTTAGGGACAGTAATAGATACTGTTCTGAAGAAATAGATATCAGGGTATTATTTGAAGTTACAGCACTAGAACAAGGACAACTTTCTTCATGATCAGTAGGTACACAAAAAGCACAGATCACATAGAGAAAGACTTTTTTTTAAAAGATTTGAGAGAGCGAGACTGAGCAAGAGAAGCAGATTCCCCAGTGAGCCGGGAGCCTGACACAGGGCTCAATCTCAGATCATGACCTGAGCTGAAGGCAGGTGCTTAACCAAGGGAGCCACCCAGGTACCCTGAGATAAGACTTTTCAAAGCAATTAAAATAAAGCACAAAATAGATCAGACACCTGTCATATCAATAAATGTAAATGGCTTAAAACATTCAAAAATTTTTAAAAAGCCATTCAGATTGTCTCACAAAGCTTAATCCAACTCTACAGTATATGAGTCATGTCTAAACCAAGGTTGAAATGAAAGGACTGGTAAAGTTTCAAGGAAAATGTGAATTTAAAAAGCAGAGATTACCGTTGTATTAAATATGGCAAAGAAAGATGTAATTCACTACAAAGAATTAAAGGATTACTATCTCTGTGTTAAAGGACATTGCATCACCATGCAGAATGCCACATCTGTACGTGCTGCAAGAAGAAACAGACTAGGAACACATGAGTAGTAGGTGTCTAATTCATTTCTCCATCCATGACAGGTAAGCAAGGATACAGAAGACATAACCAACATAATTAATGGGGGAGACATAATTGATATACACCAAGCTCTGAATCCCCAAAATAGCCACACTTCTTTTCAAGCCCCATTTGAAAACTCATAAAACTCACAAAACTGATTACATCACAAAGGAAAATTTAAGTCCAAAAAAGTAGAAATCATGGACAACATCCTCTGATCATAATGCATTATAACTAGAAATAACTAATTACAAAAGCACCTACTACCAGAATGGACAGGTGGAATTCAAATGAGCCTTAGGTCAAAGAAGAAATCAAAACCAAATTATGAGAGATTTAAAAAATAATGATAAAAATGCCTTCTATTAGGGCGCCTGGGTGGCTCAGTGGGTTAAGCCTCTGCCTTCGGCTCAGGTCATGGTCTCAGGGTCCTGGAATTGAGCCCCGCATCAGGCTCTCTGCTTAGCGGGGAGCGTGCTTCCCTGTCTCTCTCTGTCTGCCTCTCTGCCTACTTGTGATTTCTCTCTCTCTGTCAAATAAATAAATAAATAAATCTTAAAAAAAAAAAAAAAAACACCTTCTATTAGGACCTGTAGGGTACAAGTAAAGCAGTGCTCAGAGAATTCACAGCCTTAATAATTCCTTTTTTCTTATTTATCAGTAGCAAGAATTAAGATTCTAACTCATTTTTTAAGAAGAAAAGTACAAAGAAGACCTTAATAAAAACAAATTAGTGAGTTAGAAGCCAGAAAAGGGTAATTACTAATAAATCCTAAAGATAGATCTTTGGGGAAGGGAGGTTGGTGACCTCTTAGCTAACCTAATCAAGAAAAATGGGGATGGGGTGGGGGAGGAAAGCACAAAATACACAAGAAAAAGGATGAAATCATCATTTAAAAGAACGGTAAATTTAATTTGTTCAACCTCATGAAAGTTAATTTAACAACTGGACAAAATGAATACTTTTCTAGACAGACATAATTTACCAAACTCATTCAAGAAGCTGTAGAACAATGATAACAGATCAATTATTACAGAAGATCAATTATTATAGAAGATTCAAAAAGCTACTCTCCCACCCCAAAGAAAGGCACTGGCCCAGCCTGTTTCATGGAGGATCAACTAATCTATTTTTTTTTTTTTTTTTAGATTTTATTTCTTTATTTGTCAGAGAGAGAGAGAGAGTGCACTGGCAGACGGAGGCAGAGAGAGAAGCAGGCTCCCTGCCGAGCAAGGAGCCCGATGTGGGACTCGATCCCAGGATGCTGGGATCATGACCTGAGCCGAAGGCAGCTGCTTAACCAACTGAGCCACCCAAGCATCCCAGGATCAGCTAATCTTTAAAGAACAGATAATCCACTTCTACTTAAACTGTCACAACTGCATAGAGAAAGGAGGGAAGCCTCCATTTTCTTTACAAGGCAAGCCTAACAGTGATCGTGAAACCTAACAAAAATGTGTTCCAAAAAACTGAAGACTAATCTCACAGATGAAATGATAGCAAAACCCCTAGGCAGCCAAGCCAATCCAGCAACATACTAAAATATTCCGAGTGGGATTCGACCAGGAATGCAAGGATAGTTTGATGTTAAAGGATCGCTGTCATTATTCCTATTAAAAGATTAAAGGGAAAAAACCTACAATTGTCCTCACAGACACTGAAAAGGGATGTGGTAAGCTGCAGCTTCCATTCTTAACTTTTAAAAAATTCTTAATAAAACAGGGATACAAGGACACTTATTTAACCTGATAAAACATCCGTCCCTGAAACCAGCATTTTGCATGATAGGGACATCCTAAAAGCTTCTCATTAAAGTTAGGAATGAAGCAAGCGTGTCCATTATCAGCACCATTATTTTTCACGGATTTGCAAGGATTGCAGCCAACACTATTAAGACAAAGAAATTAAGGTATAAAACCTCCGCAGGACATGCACACGATAAAACAGAGTAACTGGAAAATCTAAGAAACCAAATGGAAAAACCATTACAAACAATAAAAGAATTCAGTAAAGAGGCAGGAGTTAATAGCCTTTATGTAAATAGCCTCCATTTCAGGAAGAAAAGACTAGCCAAAAAAAGGGGTAGCTATCCAGAATTAAACTTTTAAAATGTGCACGGATCTAGGTGAAGCGAATATTAAAACATTCCCAGGGACACAAAAAAGTTGGAACAAACCGAGGGTTTCTCATGGCCCTGGAAGGCATCGACATAAAAAAATAATTTCTCCCTAAATTATAAATTTCCAAGTGATCCCAGAAAAAAAGATAAAACAGGACTTTTGTTCTTACCCAGATGAGCTGATTCTTTAGTTCAGTCAGAAAAATAAATAGCCAATTTCCACTTCTAGAAATTTAGGGTAGGGGCCCAACAAGGAACAACAAGCACCACCATATAGTAAAAGGTGTTGTGTACATGCTACAATGCAAATGAACCTTGAAAACACGCCGCTAAGTAAAAGAAGCCAGTTGCAAAAGACCACATGCTATAGGGTTCCCTTCTTAAGAAAGAAGAAGGGGAATGAGGGGCCGGGGAGTGACTGTTGGTGGATAAGAGGTTTCTTCCTCAGGTGATAAGAATTTTCCAAAATTGACTGGAGTGATGGTTGCAAAATTCTGTAAATATACTAAAAACCATTAATTGTATAAATCACATGGGTGGGTTTTATAGCATGTGAATTCTATTTCAGTAAAGTTGTTAAAATTCTCTGTAACAACTCTAACAATCAAAACACCATCGCCCTAATGACTTGAGTATGCTTGGATCCATACCTTACATTTTATACCATGTTTTTTTTTTTTTAATTTTTATTTATTTGACAGAGAGAGACACAGCAAGAGAGGGAACAGAAGCAGGGGGAGTGGGAGAAGGAAAAGCAGTCTTCCTATCAAGTAGGGAGCCTGAAGCAGGGGTCGATCCCAGGATCCCTGGATCATGACCTGAGCCAAAGGCAGACATCCAACAACTGAGCCACCCAGCACCCCTATACTCTGTATTTTTAAAAAAAACTAGAAGTGGGGCATCTGGGTGTGGCTCAGTGAGTTAAAGCCTCTACCTTTGGCTCAGGTCGTGATCCCAGGGTCCTGGGATGGAGCCCCGCATCAGACTCTCTGCTCAGCAGGGAGCCTGCTTCCCTTCCTCTCTCTCTCTGCCTGCCTCTCTGCCTACCTGTGATCTCTCTCTCTGTGTCAAATAAAAAAAAAAAAAAAAAAAAAAAAAAAAAAAACTAGAAGAAACCCTGGGGAACTTTAAAAAAAAAAAAAAAATCTCAGCATGAGGAAGGAGACATTCTAAAATCCATGACCCAAAATCCACAGGCCCTAAAAGGAAATATAGATTTCACTTCACAAAGACAAATGGCAGAATCAAAGACAAATGGTGAGTTGGGAAACCATATGTAATTCAGATGACAGACAGAGGTCTAATTCCATCATATACAAAGAGCTCCTGTAATTCAATGAGGACAAAAACTACCCAATTGAAAAAATGGAGGAAGGAGATGAATAAGTTCAAAGATAAAACAAATGGCTTCAACATGAAAAGATATTCATCCTCATTCATGTTAAACTTAATTTAAAACTGCACTGTGATCCTACTTTCACTGATGAGGTGACCAAGCCTAGAAGTGTGATACCATGCTGTGATGGTGAGGGGGTGGGCAAACAGGCTATCTCACCCAGAGTCATCTAAAGATGTCTGTCAGACTACATCTATCAAAATTACAAAGGCAGGTGGGCACCTGGGTGGCTCAGTCGTTAAGCAGCTGCCTTTTGCTCAGGTCACGATCCTAGGGTCCTGGGATTGAGCCCCAGCATTGGGCTCTCTGCTCAGCAGTGAGTCTGTTTCTCCCTTTGCCCCTCCACCTGTTTGTGCTCTCTCTCTCAAATAAGTAAAATCTAAAAACAAACAAACAAACCCTAAAAAAAAAATAAATAAAATACTTAAATAAGTAAAATACTAAAATAAATAAAAATACTCAAGTAAAATGTAAAAAAAAAAAAAAAGATAAACACCTATTAAGAAAGGAAAGAGGCACAGCGTAAGCACAATGATGAATGGCAATCAATCCTGGGCTACAGGACAGAGCCAACAGGGAGACAGCTGTCCCCCTACACTTAAAAAGAGAGTGACAGCACATGCACATGAGGGGAGGGTGGGGGGTGGAGAATGAATCTTAAGCAGACTCCAACACGCCCAGCATGGAGCCGGACATGGGGCTTAGTCTCACAGCCCTGAGATCATGACCTGAGCTGAAATCAAGAGTCGGATGCTTAACTGACCACCTAGGCATCCCCAGAGCTGTCCCCTTTGAAGAGACAATAATTGTTCATTTCTAACTGAGAGCTGTAGTTCAGGAACCCAGGCTTATGTTACCAGATCCTCTGATTTTTTTTTTTTCCCAAGAGACATTAGAAATCCAGGTTATTAGGCAAATCTCCCTGTTTTCAAATGTTTCCAAGGACTTCAAATTAAAAAAAAAAAAAAAAAAGACCCTATGATGGC